>JAOPJJ010000029.1:7385568-7402630 GCA_027122795.1 Enchelyopus cimbrius
ATATGCCATTATGATTGTAGGCTTAGCCTATTGCGGAACACAGATGTCGGCAATACAGCCTAAACTGCAACTTTTAATACATAACGAAAGCAAGTGGTCATAGTCTAGAACTATCTATCTATCTATCTATGCCATATTTTTGTAAACAAAACAAAAAAGAGAGCATATCCACATGTTCGAGATGAAGACGGGTTCTGTTGACAATTAGTCCAGCTGATTAATTGAACACGTCTGCCTTTCTAGTGCTTGTTTCTTATTCTTTCTTTCTTGAGTTTCTTTAGTAGTGGAAATAACGATAGTCGCATTCATTATTCGATATTCTCCGTGACTCAGACTATTCAACGTTTGTTGCCCATCCCTAATATTTACCATATCATGTGTGGCATTTAAATTTTCTTTAACAAAGCATTACCCTGATTCGGAAGCGAGCGCCATAATCAAGCGCCACTCAGACTGAGCAACATACTTCCGTCTCAGCCGTGGCTTTTCCTAAAAGTGTCCTAGAACCATAACCCTCTCCCAGACGCAAACATCAAACTCTTCCCATCCCAGACAGTTATACCCGTCTACAGACTCCAGGGTCCTCAAAGGAACTTTGACGCCACCAACGGAACGCTACCTGCATTCGGAGCACAATGTTCTGGAACCGGCAGACCCAGTCTGGCCGGAACAGCGCCCTGCTTTACAATGTCGGAGACGTATTTCCAAATTTGGGTTCACTGCCCCTTTAAACAAAAATAGTGTTTAATTTTGACTGGTTTCCTTGTCATTATGATTCACCAAATTGTAGAGCAAAATGTTCATTGTCCTCAAAATATAAATTCATAAAAATCGGCGACCCTTACATGCTGTCTGTTGAGCTGTCCTCCTCTTTAAACCATGGGGGACCGGCTAGCTGAGCAACACCAATGTATTTTCTGTTCTCTGTACTAAGATTCTTTTTGTTGTGGTTCTTCCATTTTGTTTTGTGTCTGTTGATTGGGTCTCTGGGGGTATATTTATATTTTGTATTAGGCTGGCCACAAGACAATGAAGGGTTTTGATTGTGTGGTAGCAGTGAACAACAAAGTTGTCTTCTTCCATTTTATGAAACGTTTGTCACTTGAAGTGCTTTCTGTGATCTGCTCCAATTAAGAGAACATTCCACTGTCTGCCCCCCCCCCATGTAGTGATCTTTCCATCGCTGGAAATAACAAAGAGTAATATGGCTAACAATAAACAACGGACAAATGGCAAACTCTTTATGCTCCTGTCTGGCCTTCTTGGTGATGCTTTATTGTAGAATAAAAGTTACCTAAGAGTCGGGTCATTTTGCCACTAAAACAGAATTTTTATTTATTTCCACACAGGAGCTCCTAGTGAAATGGAGGGATAGGTCACTGTATCGTAATAAAATCATATTGAAAATAGATTTTACTTTTGTTTCAACATCGCCCGTTCCTTCTTTGCACGACAAAGTAATGTTACAAAACAAAGTAAAAGTAAAAACAGAAGGATCACTTATAAATAAACATGGGTCGTAGAGGGTGGGTCAGAATGTACTCAAATCAAACCATGTACCCTTTATGTGACACGATACTCTCTCTACACAAAGACCCTCGCTCCCTACCCTGGAGTGCACACGAGGGGCTATATCTGGCCTTCTCCCATACCGGTATCAGTGTAAAAATAAACAGAACGAGCACCCAGACACATCCTGTGATTCAGCAAGTAGCTCAGACTTTAATGAGAAAACGTGCGGAGGCTGATGAAGTGAGCTCTCGCTCCTCTAAAACAAACAGCGGTCTTATCAAGCCAACCGGATTCCTCACCGCTCAGACGTGTGGTACAGGAATGTATTTTCTCTCATAATTCGACCAAATCCTCACAATAACGGTGAAAGCGGAGTCCCGTCTGAACGGGGCTATTCTGATCCGGGGCAATATGGTTCTGTGACGCGGCGGAGCCCCCCATTGCATATTTTCATTGCCCTGAAGAAACATAGTGATTGTGATAAGGGCTTCTGGGAGTAATGAGCTGTAGGGGGTTGCTATCTCCAGTGTGCCGTACCAGGCTGTTGGATCCATCAGAGGCAATTCAAACCAGACTCAGACAGTAGGCATGCATGCCAGGAATGCGTATTATGAATGGATTGTGGGTCGAGGTGTTAACGTTGAGATCTGTGCTGATTTCCACTCTGTCCCACCTCCACACACGCAAACCATCCTGGGTTCTGATTTTCATTCAGGGATCAAAGGCCATCGAGGCAGACGGGGATGAAGATGAAGACGAGGAGGATGGCCTTGTTCAGCCGGCCCAAGTATTTGCACCAAAAAGTCTCATTCTGGTCTCCAGGCTGGATTACCCCGAGATATTCCGGGTAAGAGGACCCCGGCTCGTTGAATGTTGATTAAAACATATTTTTCCCCCTCTGTCATTCCAAAGCAATGCATGACGTTGGCGTGTCCTCTCCATCATCTGGCAAACGTTTCCCCTTGTGTTGCTTATTTCGTCTTAATGTGCATGTTTGAGATTAGCCCTAACGAGATGTTTCAGTGATGCCAGAGATGGCTGAGCAGCTTTGGTCTGTGCTAGCTGCATCTGTGGCGCATCAACGCTCCGTGTACACGACACGACTCAGATCCAGGTCACATGTTTAACTACTTAAACATGTTGGACAACAGTTCCTTCTAAAGCAGAAACAAAGCAAACTATTTTAGACTGTAAACTATTTACTGTTGTAGTTTTAATGATGGGGGATGGGGGGTGGCGGTAATTGTATTGTTATATAAGTGTATTCTTTGAGGACAGGAAATGGCTTATATTATCTGCCTACTACCATCATTTTGTGGACAAACAGGAACCGATGTATTTCTAATTTATGGTTGAGGCGTTACACATCAACCAATGGAATCAATACCGAGAGAGGTGGAAATCTTTGTTTTTACTAGTTAATATTGTATAAGACCATTGTCAGCAGTTTTGTTCACCTGTACGTACGGTAAACCACTAAACAGTCCTTACCGAATTGTAACTCCATCGAAAGCTTTTGATTGGATAGTAATCTGTGTAACATAAATGTTTTTAGTACTGGTGCTCATTCACCTTCACTGGTATGTGTGTATAAGGAGAGTGTATTTAGCAACTGAGTTCCATGGAAAGAAAATCAGACCGAGTGCAGATCCGTGTATCATGATGATTACCTGAGGGGTCAATGATAAGACATCCAGTGGTTTGTGGAGGTGTTCCAGGTGAGACGAGGTCATGGTTCAGTTAAGGTCGGGTTCTCCAATAAAACGTAATGAATCCATGTTTGTGTTTCCCGCCCAGGGCTGTCTGGGTCTGATCTACACCGTGTACATTGACAGCCTGAGTTTCCCACTAGAGAGTCTGGTCGCCAACCTCTTCATCTTCCAGGTCCCAGTGGCTGGTGGAGCCCAGGTAAGCACACCCGGACTGTCCTCAAGGGGAAAAGGGTTCCACTTCAACTCAGAGTGGGATTGGGAAAGATGCTGATGGAAACCCCATCTTTTCATAACATAACCCCTAACCCCTGCCCCCCCGCGCTGTGGTCCCAACAGAAGCTGTTCTCCCTGGGCGCCGGAGACCGCCAGCTCATCCAGACCCCTCTGAACGACGGCCTGCCTGTGACCAGCAAGAGTGTCGCCTTGCTCTTCCAGCAGCTAGGTGGGTCCACGGACCCAACCGGGTAGGGCGGCTGATGGGACCTTAGATATTCATAATCTAGGTGTAAGAGCAACAACAACAAAACAAAAACCCTACTACTCCGCCAGTCCAAACCAGACAGAACCGCCCCAGTCCTTCTCAATATGTCCTCATGCTTATCACTCATCCATCTCTCAGGGAGCCACAAGCCAAGCCAGAACACTGATGACTGCATACATTCCTGGCAGGCTCTGAGGGGGAAGGACAATTAATTTTCATCCATTCATCAATTTCAAATGAAATGGTGGATTTACAGTGGGGATCTCAAAATGATACCTGTATCTACTCACAAGGACAATTATGAATTTATAGGAATATTCTGGTATTTTACACTTTGTTTACGATGAAATAGATCGGTTCAGGTGTTCATTTCAACGAAAGGCTGTGTTTGGAGAAGTTTTAGGTTTTTTGCTAGCCCTACTCTGGAGGTAATAGACCATGCATCATCGGTCCTAAAGAAACATTAAATGTTTGTTTGCAAATCTGTGGATCTCGCTGAGTTGTCACTGGTGTTCATTGAGTTTCGACAAAAAAAAATCTGAGGAAAGTAAGCTTTCCAGCAGAAGTTCGCAACTATTTTTCAGATGAACAACATCGCTGTGTAAACTTCCGCTTGCCAGTTAGAAAGCCACAGCGTTACTACAAACCGGATGTAAACAGTCTATTTTCCGGTTCCGGCCGGTGGCCAGGCTACAACAAAATGACTCGTACAGCCTGCTGGAAAGCATACTTTGCTCAGATTTTTTTTGTCGAACATCAACGAACACCAGTGACCACTCGGTGAGTTTCACAGCTTTACAAACAAATGTTCAATGTTGCTTTAGGACATTTAGGACATGCTCTATTACCTCTATAGTGGGGCTAGTAAAAAACCTAAAACTTCTCCAAACACAGCCTTTCAGCGAAATGAACACCAGAACCGATCTATTTCATCTAAAACAAACTAGAAATAAGGCTTTAAGTGTAATATACCTGAATATTCCTTTAAGATAAATAAAAAAGTTAATATTTCACTCATAACCCTAAATCCGCCATGACTTTGTATCACCGTAGTAGCGTGTGTTTATGGACTATTTAAAGCGGTGAAGTTTCAAGGTTTCTAAAATAGGGCCCATAGTCATTACCATGCCTTTCCCTCCTCCTGCTCGCTGTCTGTCGTAATGTTTACCCCATTTGTTTGCCTTGCTTTGTGAGGCTGGACTCTGAGTATTCCCAGCTTGACTCAGCCGCCCGGCCCTTTATAGTACTCTTTCTATTTCACAAATCAATAGTGGGATACCGATATGATGACCTCATAGCGCTGGTTCCCCTATCACGAGATCTGCTCCACGCTGCGGGCGCCGCGTCGTACCTCATGTGGTGGTGGTGGGGGGGGAGTTGTTTGGAGGTGGGGGGGTTTCAAACGGCCTCCCGTCACCCTGAACTCACTCCAAAGCGTGGTCTGTGTCTGTCCTCACGAGCCTGGTTTCTGTCCAACCAAGTCCACAAACATCTAGCAGTGAGTGGACCACAAATCATGGGAGTGCACCGTTCTGATCTGCAGGATGGCCAGCATGCGTCACAGTCCCTGGGAGGCCAGCCCACCTCTCCCGGTGCTCCGCTAGCTTTGAGTAGGACATAACGGATGGGCTTTGATTGTAAAATATTCTGAAGGATTTGCTCTTGCTTCTTCCCATATTCCACATGGCACACTGCCACCAGAGAAGACACGTTTTCGTTGGCTTCCTCGGTTCCTCCCTGATCCTTCAAGGCCGGGGAGTGTTTGTCTGTCGGTGTCACGAAGATCTGGTCTGTGGATTATGAATGTGCGACATGACCAGACTCATGGATCATCCTGAGCTCTGGTTCACAATGTCAATGTGTGCTTCAGAGCCACTGTGAATACCGGGGTCAGCGTTGGATTTGTAGGGGGGCAAATCACAACACAATGCGCTTCAGAGGTTATCTAAGCGTTGATGGAACAGGACGGAACCCGCGTGACCGCGATGCAGCGTCGGTGCCCCACCTGACACACTCCCAGAGCTCACTCACCTCCCTGGCCATGAGTACGGTGGTCACCCATTATGAGGCCTTCCTCTGCACGGACCGGAATAACACGGGAATGCGCTCAGGCCAAGGCTCTGCCCTTATAAGGCCTGTGTGTGTGTGTGTGTAGAGGATGGCAGGGGGACGTGGTGGGGTACAGGTAGGACCGTGTGTGTGCGGCGTCAGCACGGAGGAATGTGTTGCATGTCGCACGGCGCAGGAAGCTGTGCGGGGCGGGAGGGGAAGCACGCGGTGCTGTTTGGTGTTTTGGCTTTGGTCTCTGGTCTCACGTCGTCTGGAGCTGTGACCGTCTTTCTTCTCTTGTGTTTCTTTGTTTTTCCGCGCGGGGAAATGCCTGGCTGTTTCCACATCAACACTGAGCTGCAGCAGAGCTTTGAAGTCACGCTGCACCAGGCCCTCAGAAACACTCATAGTCTCATATTTATACAGTTTGGCTCCAGGTTTTCTCTCCCGGGCACCTGATGTCCAGGGTGTTGACATAACCGTGTTGTGTATAATGGACCTGTGATTTATTTAACAAAGCACTGAGTGATCGGCTCTATCTAGCGTTTATCATCCTTTGGGTTGTTGATTTGGTTCAGGCGGTGTTTGGCTTCCTGTTTACGGTTGATACACAAAAAAACTCCTGAGCCAGACGGGTAGAAATGTCTGCCAGGGTTCCTCCTTTTATCAATGCAGTGTTGGTGATGAATGGCCCTGTCAGCGCCGTGATACGACACAATAACAGGATCTCTAATAGTAGAGTTCATCCGGACTGTCACATTGGTATTTAGCATATTATTAATTATAAATATTATAGTCCCTAATGTCCTGTTTGTTGGTGACGATGTGTCTCATGATTTAAATTCATGAACCGTTTAATATCTGCCGTTCCGTTCGTGTAGTTCATATTTCACAATTAGTTTGCCCTAAGAAAGACCCAAGTTAGGAAGATTGTTGTATGTTTTTCGTCCATCTCATCTAACTGGTGGTTAGGTGGACCATGCAAGGTGCACGCATGGACCTGTGATAATGCAGAACAACACAACACCTCATCAAAACACACACTTTCGACGGACTGTGATCGCATTTTCAGAACGGCCGGTCTAATTCCCAGACGAAACCCGAACCTCCTCCTTATCATCTCACATTGTGTTCTGCAGGGATCCAGAACGTCCTGAGCCTGTTCTGCGCGGTTCTGACGGAGCACAAGGTTCTGTTCCACTCCACCAGCTACCAGCGTCTGGGGGAAGCCAGCCGGGCACTGGAAGCCCTGATGTTCCCCCTCAAGTACAGGTATGGACCGCCTTTGTCCTGCTTCAAGATCTCCTTTGTGCTGAACCTGTTGATTCTGGATGATGAATGAACCCTCGGTACGTTTCCACTACAGAACTAGATTGATTCTGTGCTTTGTTGAATGACGACCCCGGTCTGTGTGATTTTACCATCGCTATTACCGTTGTTGACATTCACATTTATGCTGAATGCTCACTGGCAAAGTGAGCAAAGAAAAGCCAGGTGACAAATGATACAGGTAACAAATAAATGAGGCCGGGGGAGGCGGCTACACTGGTTTGATCGCCCAGACCTGATTGTCCATGTAAACTCATGCCTTTATTTGTTCTGCTCCTTCTATCGGTTCCCTTGCTATGGGCTGAGGCTCATTCCAGTGAGCCTCAGTGAGTGTTGAGGCCCAAAGCACACAGAGCCGGATTTTCGTACATATCTGTAGTCCATGTTTTGTAGTCCATGTTTTGTAGTCCACGTTTGGACTACAACGCAGAATGGCATGCGGTAACCAAATGCTCGACCCTTCGCGCATAGTACTTGGGTCTATTTTTTACTGGGGATTCAGAAACCGTGTGTGCGTCCGTCGTGACAGGGCTGTGTGCTTTTTAACGAGCACACCTCTCCGATTGGTCGGTGGAGCAAACATAACGAGAGCTTTGTAGGGCCTGAGGATTTCATTTGTCGTCGCACTACTTTGTTCTTTATGCCGTTATTAAAGACTGTGTGTGTGTGCTCTCCTCCCATCCAAACCAGTTACCCCTACATTCCCATCTTACCTTCACGGCTGCTGGAGGTGCTGAGCTCCCCCACCCCCTTCATCATCGGGGTCCACTCCATGTTCCAGACGGAGATCCAGGACCTGGTGAGTCTTTTGCAGTGACGAGGGCGCCATGAAGTCCTGACAGCACCTTGTGATAGCTTTGACCTTGCTCTCTGAATGTCAATCAACGATTCTTCCTTCTAGAGTATTTTCATAATCGTAATGCTGAACATCATGATTTAAAAGATGTAATGTTGTTCCGATTTGAGCCTAAAGACTCGTCTGGCACAGCATTTATTTAAATGTTACAACATTTAACTCTGTTTACCTGGGGCGAAACGCCTGTTACACATTCTTCCAGATCAACAATACCCAACATCATGCACCGCAGCAAGATTCATCTTGTCCGCCCTTAGCGTATGACTCAAATGTTTATTTAGAGCATGTTTCCAGGTAAGAGAGAGTAGTTATTGAAGGTGATGACACCGTGGACTTGCCCATGGGCCTACAGTAAATGTTTTGGTGTTGCTCAACCCGTCACCCTAAACGTGAACCCCGATTCACCCTCTCATCTCTGTGCTGTGGGGGTCCAGTTGGACGTGATCATCGCTGACCTGGACGGCGGCACCATAAAGATTCCTGAGTGTATTCACCTGTCGCTGCTCCCCGAACCCCTGCTCCACCTCACACAGACGGCCCTGTCCTCGGTGAGACTCTCTCACTCACACACTCACTCTCTCACTCACACACACACACACACACACACACACTCACTCACTCACTCGCATGCACACTCACACACTCACTCACTCCATGCACACACACTCACTCACACACTGACTCACTCACTCGCATGCACTCACACACTCACTCACTTGCATGCACAAACTCACACACACACATACTGACTCACTTATTCACACACACGCACACACACACATATTGGAGGAAAGTGTCGCCTCTAAATGTAGATCCCAGTCAGGCGACAATGGGACCAGTAAAGGTATGCTGGGTTGTCCTGATCTCCTTGACCTTCTGGGTCTGCTGATCCTGTGACACAGCGCCGCCCTTCAGACCTACCTCGCCACATCACATGCACAGGGTGGCATGATGCACACACACACACACACACACCACAAACACACACACAACACACACCACACCACACACACAACACACACCACACCACGCACACAAACAGACACACACACACACACTACCACACACACACTACCACACGCACAGACACACACACCACTGTACACATGCTGTATCAGGTCCAGTGCAGGACGCCATACAGCATGTGTGTGTGGGAGGGATTGCAGTCACACCTGCCCTCAACATGTGCTCTTTCCCCAGCGGCCGCATGCTTGTGATCGCATCACTTGGCTGCGTTCTGCATGCACATGACAACGCACAACACTGCACTGCGTTGTTGCCATAGTGACATAGAGTCCAACTCAAAACAACCAGACAAGGCCCATTTTCCGTCTGTGATCTGCGGTCCAAGTGTGTCATTCATGGAAACCGCACTTCCACCTCCAACTCTGCAAATCAGTCACACGCAAAAGATAGACAAACACACAACGCCGAATGCCCGAACCAAACGCTACAGCCATGTGTCTGCGCTTGCAGTACCTGCATTGATGTTATCCATTTTTGGATCTACAAGATCGAATAAATGCATCTCAAACTGTGTTAAACCACACGGTTTGTGAAATGTGTGTGAGCCCATACATGCGGTACAGCGTCACCTGGTCCACCATCACGACCACACACACAACAAAGTCACAAGCGGTTCAACCCTTCCCTCCCTCTGATCATCCATCAATCACCGTCTCATCCCACTGCCGCACTGCGCTCTGCCTCTGAAGGTGCTGCACCCGGACCTGGAGATAGCAGACAATGCATTCCCTCCTCCGCGCACGGCTCTCTCCAACCTCAAACTGTTGGTGAGTGACAGCCCTCCTCCTCCACCGGTCACCATGGTGACTCAGCCCCCAGCCTCCTTCCCATCACAAGCATCCTTTGCCCTGCCGGAGCCCCGGGGTCAACAGTTTGACCCGCTGAACTGTCAATACTGGCAGCTGGTGGCTATCTGGGCGATACGCCATGTCTGTCAATCTTATTAGATTCACCATAAATTCACCTTATCAGAGTCTGCATGTGTGCCATAACTCTTGAATGACGTGTATGTGTGTGTGCGTGTGTGTATGTGTGTGTGCGTGTCTGTACGTGTGTTCGTGTGTGTGTACGTGCATGCGTGTGTGTGATCTCCAGGATAAGGAGGTGAGAGCGGTCTTCCTCAGGCTCTTTGCTCAGCTCTTCCAGGGTTACAGGTCATGTCTGCAGCTCATCCGGATCCACTCTGAGCCCGTCATTCACTTCCACAAGGTACGGACGGCCGTCGGTATTCCCTCCGTTTGTCTTCAGGAACTCTTTACTGTCGTTGGAAGAGGAAAATCAAGTCTAATGAACAAAAAAATAAATACAGGGAACTGTTTACAGTGGTGTGAGCACGGTTACTTTGCGCTACTAGCAGGTTTCTTATCGCTGCTAAACAAACACAGTGTGCGTGTGTGTGTGTGTTTGCGTGTGTGTGTGTGTGTGTGTGCGCTGTGCCTTTTGGGTGCACTTGTTCGTCCGTGTGCTTCCATGTGTGTTTTGTTTAATTGGATGCAGGAGTTTATCGCGTGTTTACGTGTGCTCCGGACACAGATAGATGTTGCAGCGGCGTCGTGTGACTGGCTTTACGATACGTGTCCTCCGCTGGAGATGTTTGTTTATGCGTTGCTCCTGGCGTCGCTGTGGTAACCCCCTGCGTGCCGGTCTTCCTGGGGCCCGTTCCTCTCTGATGATACAGGAGAACGCAGCACAAATGCTGATGGAGAACCCCATGGAATCATCACGTCATTGTTTAAAGCCTCACCCCACCCTCTCCCTGTACAGACGGCCTTCCTGGGCCAGCGGGGCCTGATCGAGAACGACTTCCTCACCAAGGTTCTGGACGGGATGGCGTTTGCGGGCTTCGTCTCAGAAAGGGGGCCTCCGTACCGGCCCTGTGATCTCTTTGATGAGGTGAGGCTGCCCGGCCCGGAGCTCCAGGGACCACACTGAGCATGCTTGGTTTATTAATCCGTCCTCAGACGATGACTGCAGTCTCACTTAATGCAGGCTCAAGCCAGGAGGCGAAAATGCATATTTTACATCTGTTTCATTGTTCATTGTGTGTGGTGTGTGTGTGTGTATGTGTGCGTGTGCGTGCGTCTGAGTGCGTGCGTGCGTGTGTGCGTGTGTGTGCATGTGTTTGTGTGTGTGTGTGTGTGTCCGTGTGTGTGTGTGTGTGTGCGTGCATGTGTGTCTAGCTGGTGGCCCTGGACATCGAGCACATCAGGGAGGAGGAGGCGGACCCAGCGAAGCTGCAGAAGCGAATGCGTGATCTCTCGGAGCAGCTGTACAGAAACGTAAGCAGTCCGCCGCTCGCCCGGTCCATACTTCACAGAGCGCGCCGGCCTCCACTGGCGTGAGATGCTCCGTTTACGTCTTCTGGTGTTTTCAATTTGTTGTGGTTGTGGTCCGCTCTGCTGTCTGCCGGACGTCAGCGCTGGGTCCAGGGTTTATTTGCGTGGCTGGAGGTCGTTAAGTGTACCCAGCGAGTGGTTCTGCACCACGCGTCCATGTGGGCGAGGAGTATGTCCTAACAGGCCCGTAACGAGGCCCTCAGGCCGGGGGCAGACCGCCGGTCCGTTTGAGGGCCGCCACTAACTCGACACATTTGAGAAATGACCAAACAATATAAAGCCTTCCTTTTCTCGTCTGGGTCCGTCTAATTGCTATCCTGCTTTATAGTTTGGTGGATTTTATAGCGGACTTTTATTTCCGCAGATTTGTAAACCGCATTGACTTTCTGCCGACGTCTGTGATCTCTCCGGTGTTTACATATGTTTTTATTTTGGGGTTATTACAACGTTTGGTAAAAGCACCGGATGTAAACAAAAGGCCCATGTGACTCCACCCACCGCTCTGTCCTGCAGGAGAACCCCAACCCCCACATGGCGTTCCAGAAGGTACCGCGGCCCTCAGAGGGGTCCCACCTCCGGGTGCACCAGCTGCCCTTCCCCCTCCTCGAGGAGGACCGCGTGGAGGGGCTGCTCCTGGAGGCCGCTGCCAAGAACGCCGCCGCCACCACCGCCCCGGCCGTCCCCCGGGCAGAGAAGAAGTGCGTGGTGCCGGCCGGACCCCCCGTAGGTATGTGGGCTGGAACCCCCTCAGTCGGTTCTGCGAACGGCTTCCTGACGTTCTCCCATCTCCCATCTCCCCGGTATTTTGCTGAATTTCCCCAAAAAGTGATTTACTAGCGAGTCTATTTTAACTGCCCCGCATTCCAGCTCCCATCCGGAAAGGGTTAAACAGAATGCAGCCCTTCACTTCATTTGTTTAATTGTCTCCAAATGGATTGACTCGCTGGCAACAACAGTTCCGAGTTAAAAAACGAGACTTACACAAGCACATCTGTTACTGTGTGTTACTGTGGCCTGACGCTGAGCCGGTTCTGTCCAGTTTCCATCATGGGCAAGAGCTGCTCCGTGTTCAACAGCGCCCGCAGGCTGGAGGTGGTGAGGACCTGCATCTCCTTCATCTTCGACAACAACACCCTGGAGACAGAGAAGGTAATGCACAGCGTCTCTCAGCACCCGCTCGCTCGCTCCAGAGATGATATCTCCTCTCAGATACCCCCCCCCCCCACCCGGGGCCCATCTCCCCCAAGCCCTATCTCCTCCGGCGCACCGCGGTTCCACTGATGGGAACAAAGCACGTCATGAAACACTCACTGTCCTATCTCACGCCGGCTCCTTTCAAATCTCAGCCAGAGTGCGGCGGTGTCGTGGCCTCTCCGTCTTGAGAGCCTGCTGGAGCATACTTTAACGCTCCCACGTTAACCGGGCCAGTGTGTCCGAGGCCGGCCGGCCGCCAGTTTGGATCCTAGTAAACTTTAATGCGTCCCTCTAGCATCATAGAGCAGTTAAATAATTCGACCACGCATCCTTGCGCATTTTGAAGAAATACTGGCCCCGTAAAGCCCCCCCCCATGTGGTCGATGTGAGAACCATGAGGCGTGCAGTGGTGCAGCGGGGGCCAGGTGGAGGGGCCCATCCGGCCTGCGCCCGGTAGGAGGGCCGCTGGGGGCTCACGGCCTGCAGGTGTGTGACCTACGAGCTTTACATCTGGGGACAAAAGGGAAGGGTATACTTACTACAGCGTCTTCTTCCATGTGGATGAGGATTTGATATTCGAGCGGAAACCCAGCAAGGAATGTATTGAGTCACCGCACGTGGAATAAAAAATTTGTCTCTGCAAATGTAGTGTCTGAACCTCCGACCAATATAACAATATTTATGAAGGTAGTATTGTCAAGAAGTGAAGTATGTGATTGTCTCTGACGCGGGCCGTCATTTTGAAGGTTAAATGGTGTCTCTCTGGGATCGAACCGCGGACGTCGTCTCTCCCGTCTCCGCTCTGGTTCACATTCGTGGCAGGCGCGCTCACACAAAACGCTCTGAGGCTGAAGTGATTTTGACAAATGATATTGGTAGCAGATGTTTCAGTTTCAGCGAAGCCAGGAGAGATGGTTACGACGGTTTGATCACCCAGGCCTGGGTTTGGCACCTCGTGGTGTTAACTATGTCTGTTTAAGACTGCAGTCCTGCTGGAGGCCACCCCGTTTGGAGGTTAACGTGGTGTGAGATCCAATGCTGGCTCTCTCTCTCTATGTGAGGCCTGGTGGAGCAGACCTTCTGCTCTGAGGAGAGCCTGGGATGCCGGTTTCATCTGCAATCCTATTTAACTTTAAATCATGTAACCATCTCCACTTGGACTGCAGAGTGGACATCATCCACATGTAGATAATAAATACATTCAGTAGCTGTGTTATCCCACCCAGAACCACGTATAGTGAGCTACAGCAAGGCCTCACATTTCAGGCTTCGGTTAAGTAGGACAAAGAGACAAGGTCCACGGAAATAATGTAAAAATATTTCCGTGGACCTTGTCGCTTTGTATATATATATATATATATATATATATATATATCGTTAATCATTGTGTTTTCTTCCACCACCGGTTTATAATGTGCTCAATATTTAGCCAATAGTCTATTGGAAAAATTGTGGTGGTCCGTGTGCCTGCTTTTTCCTAGCAGCGTCTGTCCTCCCTGAAGGCCCTTCCCTCTCGTCTCTCCCTCAGAGCCTGCCGGCGGCGCTGAGAGCCCTGAAGGGGAAGGCCGCGCGCCAGTGTCTGACCCAGGACCTCCGCCTTCACGTGCGCCAGAACCAGGCGGCGCTGGACCACCAGCAGTTTGACTACATCGTCCGCATGATGAACTGTGCTCTGCAGGTGTGTCCCAGGCGGAATTAAGTGTATGTTTTGGAATAGGGTTTACCGTAAACATGGGTTTGGTTAGTTTTTTTGGGTTGTATTGTAGTTGTAAGTCACAAAGAGGAAAACAGGTATGGTGACTGCTGTGCCGACGAGTCAAAACCAAACCAAAGGGTATTACAGTATATAAGTTTCTCACTAAACAAATGAAAAAGTTAAGAAATTACAGATGACAAAATATAACTCATAACTAAACAAAAATCTTTTTTTTTTTTTACCAAACTCGATAAATAACACATGATCTTAAATGAGAATGCGGACTAGAATGCATTTCATATTGAAGAGCAAAACAAAACGAAAAAAGTTCAATAAAGTTGCAAACCTAATACGAGGAGGATAAGTTAATGAATAAAAGTCTCTCTTTTTATGTTTTAGCACAGCATTCATTCCCAGTGTTGTTCGAGCCCTGTGGAATATAGCAACGATCTTGTGCTCCTTAGCCCAGCTGAACCGGCCTCGTCTGGATAAGTCTGCTTTTTATGAGCCATAACTGCTGGTGATTTACACTCACATGAGGTGTCAGAGAGAGGCCTGTACGGATAACTTTTCCCATTCCCCTTCCATCCATGTCACCCTGCGTGCCTCGGACATGCAGGCTGTCCGCATAGCTCTTCTGTTATGCCCATGTGTGACAAATTATTTTTGCTTCTCAGCTTTTATTATGGTCATTCATTGGATGCTGGGGGCGCTGGTCGTTATGAGTTGTTATTTCGTTTTTCTGTCCTGATTCAAATGTCCCTCCACGCTTAGCCAGCGAGAGCAGGTCTTGAGGATCCCTCATCAGGGTTTTACTGCTGTGCATCTCCGCCGGCCAGGTTCACAGAGCGTCAGTTTGACATTGTTCCTTCGCATGCCGGACATTCCTCTGGCATTTTAATATGAGCCAGCAAGACCAATTAATCCCAGCATCTGCCCAGGGCCGACACCCGGGAGACCCTGTGATGTGTCACTTCCCGTCCCTTCTTGATGCTAAAGGGATCTTGAGGCAGCCCGGTCGAACATCGCTGAATAAGTGGCTTATGTTTGGCTAAAATAAAAGTGGGCCAGACTGAGCTGTTAAATAATTTTTCCAAGCAGACACATGCTTCTCGGTAGCCTCGTAAGACCTTCCAGGTATGGAAGTTCTCATTCTGCGATGCATCTGGCTGGGCAGCCATTGATTATATGGCTACAAATGATTGACATGCGGGAACTGCCTGACGAAAACTTACGGCCAATGAAAGAAGAGAACTTAGTGACACTCTTGGTCTCCTCACTCCTGCTGACTCCGGTTCAAAGGGAAAACATATCCTCTGGAAAAAGCCATCGGTACGATTGATGTACCTTAAGACATTGTTGTTCATTCCATGTTGGATGACGGAGTTTAAATTGTTCTGAAGGTTGGTTCACTGGTTCACACCGACCGTGGCCATTGTTTTCCAGACTCTGCGTACTGCGGTGCTCCTTGCTTTGTGATGAACTGAGACTCCATCGTGATTGGTCCACTCCATCTCACATGTGAAGAAGGCTCCCGCTCGAAGCAAGACATACAGTATCTGCAGAGAGGAACAGAGCCTGCGTGGCCGGGGCAGTCTCCCGGCAGTGGATTGTTGGGCTGATGGTGGTTAGCTTGGCATAGGCGCGGTGGAGCCGTGCACGCAACCCAGCGCTCCGTGGTGCTCCGGGAGGAGGGCAGACGTGGTGTGCAGCCATCTCGGTAGTCCGCTTGTGGTGCGCAGATGTTGAAAAGCCGGCGTGACAAGGAGCTCATGGCTCATTCCGTTGTGTTTGTGTGTTTGCCTCTCTGGCGCTGGTGTTGAAACCGTACAGAGGTGCATTCCATGGAGATGGCCTATTGTGGCGCATGCTATCTGATAGCCAAGCAGAGAGCGTGTCAGTCTGCTGGGGTTGTGCTCTTCCAGATGAGATCCGTATGGCTGCGTTTGAAACAGATGAACACTACGATACAAACATTTCGGAAAAAAACAGCTTTTAGAGAACAGCTTTTATTGTTCTTCTTGTTCAGTATCCTTGTGGCATGAATACTAATTTCCTCGCAGGATTCCACAAGTAGAGGAATGTGAGATGCTGCTGATGTGAGCCTTCACAGCTTATCACTCTGGAGAACAGACAGCTCGGGGTGTACTCAGATACTTCTTGTTGTGATGCATGCGTGGGTCTGGTTGTGTGCTTGGGAGCAGGTCCGCAGTACATCTGGAGAGAAGGTTGTTAGTCCTCTCTACCTTGTGTGTTGTTTGGATAAACCCCCTGCGGGGGGTACCCTCCCTTATCCCCATTTGCAAGTCACATTAACATTCCAGACGTTATTGTAGTTACACAGTGCTACGGCTTACTTTAGTTAGCACTACACAAATAAATGGAACTCTATGCTTGTACAATAACCTCTCCGAAAACCCAAACAAATGTATTTAAAGCACAGAGAAGGTCCGTTGTCCGGCAGAGGATGACCTCAGGCATACCTTTTGTAAAATCAAAAACAAATATTGCTTATTTTTCTAAATATGTCCCACTATTCCTAATGAAGTCCAGGGGTGAAGCTGGAATGGAGAAAGTACAAATGGCCTTGCCAGTAAATGACACATGCTAGCTCCAACGTGCAATGCTGAGCCAGGTCTAACTCCCAGAGATCAGCTCACCCCTATAGCTTATTAAATAGGAGTGTGGAGGAGTAAGCTCTGTAGAATATGTTGCCCTACACACAATTGCACAACGTCAGCGGGACGCCTGGTTGAGGGCATCAGCGGTGTCTGTCGTCGGCGGGCCCTAAAACGCCGTAATCCCTCAGCCCATTACAACCTGACTGGCTCAAGATGTCAGGTGGACTGGAGTGGGGAGGGGGGGGGGGGG
>JAOPJJ010000029.1:7414679-7428654 GCA_027122795.1 Enchelyopus cimbrius
GAGCTGCAGGTACATTTGCTATTAGGGAGTTAACGTACGGGTTAGCAGGTGCTGATCTCTGGGATGATGTCATGAAGGCGTACGTGTGCCGGTGTCCGTCCCACATCCCAAGAGCATGCACGATGCACCAGGACTCACCAGGCTCCCTGCACAGCAGCCCGGTCCAGGGGAGACGTTGTCTGTGTTCCCCCTCTGAGCCCCATGCTCCCTCGTTGGACCTGTGCAGACGAAACGAAGGTCAAGAACAGCAGCTCTGCTGTTCCTGACCTTGGTTGGGCTGCACGGTCCCTAGCCAATCCCACCTCCAACCTGAAACATGTGTGTGTTTTAGAGATTAAACTAAAGAGGACAGAGAGCTTCAGACTTGAATATAACAAAGGAAAGCTTGTTGGCTTTAGTCAAAGTATTTCACCATCCAAAGAACAATGAACGCCAACCTTTCCCTGGATGACCTCCGTAGCCAAATTGTATTTCAACGTTTCATGACCTTTGTCCAATCAGCTCTCTAAATTTTTTTTTTTGTTCTCCAACATTCTCTAATCTGATGGTGTCTATCCTGGCATTCATTATCCAGACCTTCAGGCAGACCTTCATCAACCTTCAGAACAACAGGTGTCTCTGATGTCCGGGCGTCCACTCATGTCCCAAATATCCAAATATTTGAATCAACCACAATGGTCAGAGTCCCTGCCTCACTGTGGGGGGAAGGGGGGGGGGGGGTGATGTATATTGGATACGACTGCAAGTCAATCTGCCAAACATCATTTGGAAGGATTTCTACAGCGGGACATGCTTGAGTGTTCACATTCTTCTGGCAGTCGGAGTTTACCCGTGGAAGGATTTTGAGGAGTTTCCTCCTCAGGAGTCTTCCCTCTAAATGTTTACTCCGCACCGCAAGACATTTCTGCAGCCCTCACATTGTGCATTCTGGGAATAATGGCCTATGGATGTCATAAGGGCCGTGTTTACACTCTGTCATCCTGCATGTGTTCACTGCCTGTTTGTTTAACAGACCTTGATTATGGTCAAATACATTGTTTGGATCGGGATGTTTTCATGGTTTCAAGATACAAATACCCCCCCACTGACTCATAGGTAGAAAAAGAAGACGGAAAATAATGAAGCACGTCCCCCGGTCCAAAGTTCTGCATTCCAGGAGGGACGTTTCACCACAAGTAATGTCTGTTTGGTAAACCGAGATTAGCGGCAAGTGAACCGAAACGGTCACGTCACAGAGGAGAGAGATGCACTCAGGGGCCGGCCAGCACACAATCGCCCCACATGCTGACGGCAAGCGTCAGGCCGCTCTGCAAGCATGGCGTCATCTTTCACAAGGCGTCCGGTCGTCTCGGGCGCTGCCCGAACCGGGTCCCTCTCTGTCTGCACAGGCGGTCGTTTGGCCCGGGTGGTTCTGGTTCCCTGTACCAAGCAGGTTACCCTATTCACACCGGTGTGGCCCATGAGTGGACCATCGCACCCCGACAGCACCATGTGGGGCCGTTTCCTCTTTCCTTCCGTCCTCCCCTTCCCTCCTCGACCCGTCGTTCCCTCCCCACTCGTTCTCCTTCTCATCCATCATCCGTCCTTTTCATCTGCGCTCGCTCACGCCCGGTCGTGTTTATTTATCATGGACCCGCGTGTGGGGGGGTGGGTAGTGGAGGACCACGGTCACGCTGACCTACACACATCTGACGGAGCTGGGACAAAATATTTAGCCTTAAAAAAAAAGAGTAAGGAAACGTAAATGTGCATCCGCGCACCAGCTGCTGTAAGATCCACTAACAGAGAGGTACCGTCGCTCATACGTTAACTTCCCCTTGTGTTATATACCAGTGTTATGTTCCTGACCCCGTTCTAATCATCACATCCTTCAAAGTGTTAACTGGACATGGTTTAGACCTTGAAATCCTTTTTCAAAACGCCAAACTGCACACTATCTTACCATAGGTTTTGGCTGCCAAACCTGGTCGCCAATCTCGTCCATGCATTCGCAGTGGTAGCTTTCTACAAGGTGTATGTTGGTGAAGCCAGTAGAGTCATTTGTCAATGAGAGACAAATGATGCACTAAACTTGGTACTATAGTATACTGCTATTCTGATACTGTACTGAGTACAGCCCTGTGGAGATCATCAGACATGAAGGTCAAGTCAGCCCACTGTGGTGGAGCTCCAGGCAGTGGGATCGCGGTGGAGCAGAGAAGAGTACGGATGCCTGCAGAGGTGAATACATCTCCAGCCAGGCTCCTCGGGAATACTCTGTGGCTGGACACGACATTCCAAACAGGAATAGTGTTGATCATGTTGTCAGGTCATCCTCGATCCTCGCACTCCCAGGAACGGAACCTGGGTCCTGGAGAACCCACACACATCCTCTCATGGGCGCCTCCCACGCAGAGCTCCCCTCCAGATATCCGGTGGTACCTGGAAACCACTTCACTTTGGAAACTCGATCAGAATTCCGGCTCGCAGAATTCCCTAACACCAAATTGTGTTTACATTTCTGGAGGATCGTTATGATGATAATATTTTTCCCCTGCATGAAAAAATGATTAAAATATTAGTAAAAAAATGTATACAATATATATTTAAATATATTTCAATTCCACACAATGGTCAAAACGTATCATATACACCGGAATAATAATAACAATTTCTTAATGCGACCTCATCTTTACATAAATATACTGTACAACTGTACCGACGCCTTGGACTTCACTGTCCTAGAGCTGTTTTGGTCATCTACATCATACTTCCAGTAGCCGCTCTGTGTCTGGCCCTTGAAGGGGAAAACACGGAGCGATACTGAAGCCCCCTGCGGTGCGGGGACCCAGCAGGACTGCACCAGAAGCTCAGCTAATAAAAGCCCTAACCTTACTAAATAAAGGCGCAGGGCTTTACAACACGGCCTGTCCGTCCCGGGGTGGGCGGCGGCGGGCTGGTGTTTATGGACGCAGCAGGGTTCACACTTGCCGAGAAGCACGCGGCGTCGCTGTCTCCAGGGCAACACAAAATATTTTTGGGGTAACGGTGCACGCTCCTCAGAGGAGCTGTTCTGGGAGACGGCCGGGCGATCTGCTCATCGCCCACGCCGATAAGTGGGCAGAATGTCATCCCGAATCAATCAGAGATGTTTTCCTGTTCTTGTCATGGAAAATGTCCCTCTCTCTCTTCAGGTTCTCAGTCGGCTGTTTTGCGGAGATGTGTGTGAGAACATCCCGGCTCACTCTCGTCCCCTGTGTGTGTGTGTGTGTGTGTGTGCAGAAGCTGGCCGGGGTGAAGCAGTATGCCTACACGTGTGTGCAGGACCATCCCATCTGGACCAACCAGCAGTTCTGGGAGGCCACGTTCTACAGCGAGGTCCAGAACAAGATTCGCTCGCTGTACCTCAGTAGCGCCGAGGAGAAGGTGGGCAGCGCTGCCAGACTGAAGGTCAGCACCACAGGGTGGCTGCTTACCGGCTGCTCACCGTCTGTGCCGTCCAGAGATGGCAGCACCAAACCCTTTGAAAGACTGCTCGTGTTTAGGGCTGTCAAAATTGCTCAAAAATGACATTTGAATATTACCCAAAACAACTTTTTGAATATATATTTGAATTTTGAATATTCGTTAACAGCCCTACTCGTGTCACATGGGTCCGGGTCGCGGTGTAAACAACCATCCTCTCGTTTTCCCTCGCTCTCATCACAACGACCCGCCACCCTGCTGTGTGTCCGCAGGAAGCGGGATCCCTGGCGTCTGAAGGCCCGGCAGCAGCGAGGGCAGCGGGGCGGGCCGGGGAGCAGACGGCCATGGACCTGGCGGCCGAGCAGCTGCGGGCCTGGCCCCTGTTGGGCAAGCAGAGGCAGCAGGAGCTGGTGAAAAACGAAGAGAGCACGGTGTTCGGCTGGGCCATCCACTACGCCAGCCTCATGGTCTACCTGCTGGTCCCCCTGGACACCAGCAGGAACAAGATGCTCCGGAACCACCCCGCCACCGACTGGGAGAGCGGCAGCAACAGCATCGTGACCAACAGGTCAGTACAGGGAGACTCATGGGGACCAAGAGGTCAGTACTAGGGGATACGTGGGGACCAACTGGTCAGTACTGGGGGACGCGTGAGAACCGGGGGATACGTGGGGACCAACTGGTCAGTCCTGGGGGACGCATGAGTACTGGGGGATATGTGGGGACCAACTGGTGAGTACTGGGGGACGCGTGGGGACCAACTCGTCAGTACTGGGAGACGGGTGGGGACCAGCAGGTCAGTACTGGGAGATGCATGGGGAGCAACTGGTCAGTACTGGGAGACGGGTGGGGTAGAATGGGAAAAGTGCAGTCAAGGGCTCAGTCTCTATGTTCTGGGAGTGAAATGATCTGACAGAATATCTGTTTCCGGTGTCCTTTGGCCTCTGAATGAGGCAACGAATCAGGGCATCTCCTCCTTGCTCAGGTGATCTGCACCGCCTGTCAATCACAGCTGCATGAACAACCGAGCAAGGAAGTGTCAGAGTGAGGGGGTGTTTCACATACCAACAGCAGCTTTTGTTTTGGTGGAAAAGACGGACCGCACTGTTATCTAGAGAACGCTGACATTTAGCCTTTATCTTGGAGGGCTTCCCCGTGTGTCAGCGAGGTAACGACAGGTGTGTGGGCGACCGCGTACTCACAGCACAACACACGCTACTCTCTGGTCCGGCCAAACACAACACAAGCTTCCCTCAACCAACCCACGTCCGCCTGGCGCCTTTCTGATTGAACGGAGCAGAGCGTTCGTTTGCTTCTGCGAGATCAAACCCCTCAGGCTGTCTTCAGGATGACGGTTCTCCCTCTGAACACAGACCTTTCCTATGTTAAGTTTGTGAGGGATTCTCGGTGCTGCATGCTAAGTGAAACCAACTTTTGTGGACTGTTGCATCAGCCGCGATCTGCTTGTAATGACCGCCTGCTGCTTTTGTAGCCTGATGTTTTCACTGTCTCGTACGCGATCGTGTCCTGAAAATGTTGAGCAAAGAACATGATGCAAACATGTTTGTGTTTTGTCCGAAAAAGTTGTTTTTTACCATGAGTTCTATAACAGACGGCAATAACTGCAATTTTACCCTCACACGTTTTTCCAATATCATCAGTTGAACATCAGTTGAACTGGTTTTTAACGATGAACCCATCCACTGATCTAAATCATGAGACATCAGATCTGTGTTTATTTATCCGAACATAACATTATTTGAACATCATTTTCAAAGTGCAATGAAAAAATGTTCTTGTTTTTTTGCCCTCTTAAAGGAATGCACTCGTGTGATTTTAATCCCAGACCACAGCACCATCAGACTATATAAATATATCCTCTCTTTATCGTGATACATTATGGCCTCTTGTTTTAGTAATAACTTGGAAATGATGGAAAACGATGGAAAGCAGCCATTCAAGTGTATAACTATTATGTAGGAGAAATTATATATACTGTATATTCTTTGCTATCTATGACAGACCACACAACGCCTGGGGGCGGGGCCTGAGCCAGACCCGTCTGTCCCAAAACGTGGCGGGATGGGGTTGCTGATCATGATGATGATGGGGGTGCTGATCATGATGATGATGGGGGTGCTGATCATGATGGGGGTGCTGATGGGGTTGCTGATGGGGTTGCTGATGAGGATGATGATGATGATGATGATGATGTGGGTGATGGTGATGATGGGGTGCTGATGATGTTGGTGATGAAGATGGGGGTGCTGATGGTGGGGGTAATGAAGATGGGGGTGCTGATGATGGGGGTGATGATGGTGGGGGTGATGATGATGGGGGTGCTGATGATGGGGGTGATGAAGATGGGGGTGCTGATGATGATGGGGGTGCTGATGATGGGGGTGATGATGGTGGGGGTGATGATGATGGGGGTACTGATGGTGGGGGTGATGATGATGGGTGTGATGAAGATGGGGTGATGATGATGGGGGTGCTGATGACGACGCTGCGTTCTCTCCAGCATGGCGGGCAGCGTGGCGGAGAGCTTCGACACGGAGAGCGGCTACGAGGAGTCGGAGAGCAGCGATGCGGCAAACGGCGTGGTGCGCTTCATCGTGCGCTTCATCGACAAGGTGTGCACGGAGAGCGGCGTGACCCAGGAGCACATCAAGAGCCTGCACGGCATGGTCCCAGGTAGCCTCCCTCCCCCTGATGTCAGGCCGCTCTGCTCCCCCTTGCTGTTCTCCTCCTCCCCCACCTCCTCCCCCACCTCCGGGTCATTCTGTGTCATTTCATCAAATACCTCCCCATTGACCATCACAGAATGTCTTGAAAAATCAAGCAGGAAGATACACTTATTGATAGGAAAAATCCAGAATATTAGGTCTCTACTGTCAATAGTTTTCTCATGAAAAATCATTGAATGGAGGGTAGTTTAGACGGTTTTTGGCATCATACTCTGAAAAGCCATTTTTAAACGGCAATATCTGGAAAACTATCTCACCTGTCTCACCACTACCCTTCATTCAATTATTTTTCATGAGAAAACTATTGACTATTTTGGATTTTTTTCAAGACATTCTATGATGGTCAGGTGTGAAGATTTCCAGAAATGTTATGAAATGACAAGGAATGACCCTCGTCCTCTCCCCCCCCCCCCCCTCCTTTCCTCTGAAGCTCGTGTGTATTCTAAGCCAGGTTTAAGGCCACAGAGACCTCTGAGCTGATTAGCGAGGCTTGACATGCTAACTGGTCTTTAGGTTGTGAATATGGTCGTTATCCAGATGCAATCAATGTGTATGTGTGTCAACTGCAGACGGGGTTGAGTGTGTGTGTGTCTGCCTGCCTGCTGGTCGCCAGTAGGTCATGGCAAGATGTACATGCCTGGTGCATGGTGGGTAATGCCCCTCTGCTGACCTTTGACCCTCAGGCCTGGTGGCGATGCAGATGGAGGTTCTGGAGACCGTGCACAGGGAGAGCCGTCGGCTGCCCCCCATCCAGAAGGTGAGGGAACCCCCATACGTTCTGTCAGAACACGAGAACCTGTCCTCATTCACAACGTGATGTCTGTCAGCCTATAGCATGATTTCACATTCAAAGTGGATCTGTTTAATGAGTGACTTGAATCTGTATGCTAAAATCAGGTTTAAAGCATCATGGCCAGCCATTGTCCTATGGAAGGTATTTACTTTAAACAGTCGTCATTAACATCTAACGCTGTTGTTGCTTTTTTTTCTTCTTGCTAATGTGCATGGCCGGTTTGGTCTGGTATGCTGGCTGGCGTACATTGTGTTCATCGGTGTGTTTCCCCCTCACCACGGAGATTGTTCTGAGGACCGTGACGTGTTCATCCTCCACCCGTCTGTGTTCTGGGATGCCGCCAGCTCCCTGTCCGCCCCCCCACAGCCAGTCCTGCCATGGGAGTCAGTCCGTCCAGATAGCACTTTGTTACCCCTTTGTTACTCATCCTCTCCTGTAGTGGCGGCTGAGAGCAGAACACGAAACCAACTGAGTTAAAGCTCTGGAGAATTTGAGTCATGGCAGGTTGATCCATCGCTTTCCAACCGTCGAATCGTCTGTTTCCTTTGGGGTTGCTGCTTTTCTTTCTTGATTTGCCGTCAGCCGTCCTGACGTATTAAGAGGACTCGGATAAGGCAAAGTACATCTTCATCATTTCAGAGATCTGTTTCTCAATGCAACAATATTATTCCAGCCGTCTGGACTTGAGAGGGGGCAGTGGGTCTGCGTGTGGTGTGTGTTTGGGTGGGGGTGCAAACGAGCTACGGTTGTGTCATTGCTGATTGGCGTCTTACACATTGGATGATGACACCTCTGCTGACTGTACGGTTATCTTCCGCCCTCCTGGTTAAACATCTGACCCGACACGTGTTCGGACACGTGAGTCAGAGGCCGGAGCAGCTGCTTGACCTTTTCGGTGACCCCATGTCATAACATGAGATGGCCAGAGAATGAGAAACGATGAACAATTATCAGGAACATTTCTCTTATTACTCAAATGAGGCCATTCCCTAACGGGTGAAACCGACCCAAAGAACTGTTTGTACGCCAGGAAAACCATTCCTCAACTTTTTTCAGTGAGCATCCGAGCGTCTGTGCTTGTTTTTCTTGGCCGCTCATCAAACCGTGTAAACAAGGATCGGTTAGATGCGTATGTGTTCAACACTTCATAACACGCATGCGGCGCTGCGTGTTCTCGCCAGGTCTCCGCTGCGTCAATGCGTCGTCCCGCCTGTTGTGTTGAGCGTCTTCCTGTGTGGGTTTGAAGCTCCAGGCTGAATGTGCTGCAGGGACTTTGTGATGTTGTTGTTTTCTAGTTTGGCCTTTAGTCTCGCCTTTGTTATTTGTGTCAACGGAAAGGTCAGAGCTGGTTTAAGGGGTGTGATGACGGCCCCTCCAACACATGTGCTCACCTCTAACAGAGTGTGACTGATGTGCTGCACACCGTACCATTAAAGCCTCTCCCCCGTCTCCCACATCTCCCATCTCCACTCTCTCCCCCGTCTCCCATCTCCTCTCTCTCCCCCATCACCCCTCACTCCCCTCTCTCCCCCATCACCCCTCGCTCCCCGTCTCCCCCATCACCCCCCCCTCCAGCCTAAGATCCTGCGGCCCACGCTGCTCCCCGGGGAGGAACTGGTGTCGGAGGGGCTGCGGGTGGTCCTGGACCCCGACGGGCGGGAGGAGGCCACGGGGGGGCTCCTGGGGGGCCCGCACCTCCTGCCAGCAGAGGGCGCCCTCTTCCTCACCAACTACCGCGTCATCTTCAAGGGCACGCCGCACGACCAGCTAGGTGAGGGCTCCGCCACCGTAACAAACCATGCTGCCTGTTTAGGCATCCCTACGTCTACGTCTGGTGGAGAGTGTGTGTGTGTGCGTGCGCTAGGGATGTCCCAATCCGATATTTGGATCGGATCGGATCGGCCGCCAATATAGCAAAAAATGTATATCGTTATGGGATCGGCCTGCACGGGAAAATCCCGATCCAGACTCCTGATCCATATTTTTTTTAAACTCCGGTCCGATGTAGGTAATCCATTCCAGTTTTTTCCCCAAAATGTTATACAGTTAACAATATTTGCACTTGGTTTACACTCTTGTTTGTGTAGTTAATTGACTATTTATTATTTTGTCTATTTTGTGTTTAACCCTGTTAAGAATAAACAGTTCAGCTTCATTACCAACCATTGTGGATTATTCTAACTAACCTAATTAAGTTGGCTAGTTGTTCTTAAGAGTAAAACCCTTTTCAGCATGAGTCTGACAACAAAGTAAGTAAATATATTTAATCTTTAATACATGCTTGGATCGGCTGGTATCGGTATCGGCCGATACTAAAAGCTACAATATCGGTATCGGATCGGATGTGTAAAAAGCTGGATCAGGACATCCCTAGCGTGTGTCTGTGTTAGTGCTGCTCTCTTATGTAACCGAACACAATGTCCAACTGTGGTTTGCATCTGTTCGTGTTTATAACAAGATGGCTCATCCTATGTGAACATCAGTAAAGCATTCTGTGTGTATGCGTTTGTGTCTGTGTGCGCGTGTGTGTGTGTGTGTGTGTGTGTGTGCAGTGGGGGAGCAGCCGGTGATCAGAGCGTTCCCCGTCTCCACGCTGGTGAAGGAGAAGAAGATGAGCATGCAGAACCATCTGCAGCAGAACACGCAGGAAGGCCTGCAGCTACGCTCCGCCTCCTTCCAGGTAGCCCCTCCCCCCCACCCCCTCCTGTTTCACCCATCAGGTCAGGGCCTATCCTGTTCCACCTATCGGGTCTGGGCCTATCCTGTTCCACCAATCAGGTCAGGGCCTATCCTGTTCCGCCAATCAGGTCAGGGCCTATCCTGTTCCGCCAATCAGGTCAGGGCCTATCCTGTTCCGCCAATCAGGTCAGAGCGTATACTGTTCCACCAATCAGGTCAGGGCCTGGGATGTGCTCCAGTTGGCTGATCTCCACAAACCAATTCCAGGAGTTAAATGAAATATTAGGGGTGGGAATCTCTCATGTAAAAGACGATACGATTCGTATTTAGATACATGGTCACGATACGATTCAAGAAAAGGTACATGTTGATAACAAGCGATTCGATGTGATTCGATGCAGTTATCTTACAGGTTAAAACGAATACCAATACATATTGGATAATCTTTACACCCCTATGAATTATGCATTCTGAACGTCACCCCTGAAAACCATGTCAATACGGTGACATCATCATCCAGAGACCCAGTTCTTTCTCTTTGTTCTGAGAAACGAAGGGCAGCTGCTTGTCGGCCAAACATGTGCTTTTACTCCACATTTAATGAGTCATTCCTATCTTTTAGTGAGTAGGACAATAAAAGTGTCTGTTCTTAACGCCGCGGTTCACTCAGCATGCGTGTATGTGAGTGTGTGTGTGTGCATACATGTGTGTGTGTGCATACATGTGTGTGTGTGTGTGTGCATGTGTTGGTCTGAAACGCAAGACCACGCGTCCCCTGTCTCCCGACCAGCTGGCCGTGGCGGGCGATGAAACAGGTAGTGCTGCAGGCTGTCAGAGCGCAGGTCACCACGTCCTCTCCCCCCCCCCCACAGCTCATTAAGGTGGCCTTCGACGAGGAGGTGACCTCAGAGATGGTGGAGATCTTCAGGAAGCACCTGCAGAGGATCCGTTACCCACAGTCCATATTCAGCAGCTTCGCTTTCGCCGCGGGCCAGGCCGCTCCCCCGCTGGCCCACCCCAAGCAGAAGGAGAAGAACACGGGCTTCAGGTGGGTGATGGACCTCCACCAGGCCCTTTAACAACCTGCCCCACTGTGCCCCCACAGAGAGGAGCCGTCTGAGTGTCAACCCTCTTGTCTGCGGGCTCTGGTCCCCTCAGGACGCTGTCCAAGTCCATCGTGAAGGGCGCCCGGAAAGCCGGCAAGATCACCATGGGCCGCGCCGGGCAGACCGCCCTGAAGAGGAGCGAGCGCGGCAGCAGGATGACCTGGAACGACGACGACGACATCTCAAGTGAGACAGGTCAAAGGTCGAGGCCGGCGACGGAGGTCGATCCGTTGTTGGAGTGTGCATAGATCGTGCATAGATGTGTATCTCGGTGCTTGGAGGGCTGCCGGTCATATAGACAATCGGCTTCTGCTGGCGTTCTGTGGTGAGAACACGCAGCACTGGGCTCTGTGGGCCGCGTTGCCATGGCTCCTAACAGCATCCCTCTCCCGGTCCAGTATCAGACGACGGCGAGCCCCCGCCCAGCAGCACGCTGCGGTCCTCGGAGAAGTCCACCATGGAGCAGCTGGTGGAGCGGGCCTGTTTCCGTGACTACCAGAGGCTGGGCCTGGGCACCATCACGCTCAGCGCCTCGCGCTCCAAGACCGGCGAGCAGCTCCGGATCACAGCGGCCAACCGCCTATACTCCCTCTGTCGCAGGTACTCCACACGAGCACACACACACACACGTACACACACACACACACGCACGTACACATGCACATTCACAGACACAGACACATTTTCCACCCAATGGGAATGTATTGGATCTCTGGATCCAATGGGGTTAGGGTTACGATTAGGGTAAAACCTGTTTTGTACTTCTGCGTCAAATCGACGGCGTAGACCCGCAGACCCCTATGCGTCGCCGCAGACCCCTACGCCGTATGTCGACGTGCACCTTCAGAAAATTGTAACTACGCGTCGAGGCTACGCAGACAGCAAGGGCTTTCATTGGTCATTGTAACTTCGCGTCGAGGCTACGCAGACCGCAAGGGCTGTGATTGGTCAAATGCACTGCGATGCAAAGCAACCCGACGCAGAAGTATAAAACGGACACGACGCCGTAGGAGTGACGGCGTAGCTACGCCGCCGAGTCGACGCAGAAGTATGTTGAGGCCTTAAGGGTTTCGTTTTTCGTTGGATTTCAGGGTCTGGTTTCTGGTTCCAGGGGTTGGTTTTAGGATTCTATTTGTAAGTTTGGGTCGCATTTCGGGATTTCCTCTTTTCTTTTTGTTCTAGTCATTTTTCACCCAATGGGAATGTATTGGATTTCTGGGCTGGGGTAAGGGTTAGGGTTTCTTTTCGGTTAGATCTCGGGTTCTGGTTTTTGGTTCCAGGGGTTGGTTTTAGGGTTCTATTTGTAATTTGGGTTGCGTTTTGAGGATTTCCTCTTTTTTTCAGTCATTTCCCACCCAGTATGATTGTACTGGATCTCTGATCTCTCCCCCAGCTACCCGGGGCTGCTGGTGGTGCCCCAGGCAGTGCAGGACAGCAGCCTGCACAAGGTGGCGCGCTGCTACCGCCACAACCGGCTGCCTGTGGTGTGCTGGAAGCACCCGCGCTCCCGCTCCCTCCTGCTGCGCTCCGGAGGCTTCCACGGCAAGAGCATGGTGGGGCTGTTCAAGTCCCAGAACCCGTCCTCCCCAGGTAGGACCCCGAGCCCCCAGCCTCACGCTGTAGATGCAGTGGCACGGTGAGGTGAAGGAGGTGGAGGAGACACAACTCTTAGCACTTGACCGCTAGCCATTAGTGTTCCAGTCGCGTGGCTACTACTGGCAGAGTATTACCTTCACTTCAACAGTTGACGCTTTTCTTTTCGTGGCCCATTCCTAGCATCCCAGCATGCACAAACACCAATGCTATGTGTTTGACTGTACCCGGCCTCGTCCGTCTCTGTCTGCAGCCTCCACCTCCTCCTCTGAGTCTTCCAGTAGTCTAGAGCAGGAGAAGTACCTGCAGGCCATCCTGGACTCTATTCCCAACAACTTCAAGATGAACGGCAACAGCACGCTCTCCAACCGCTCCCAGGTCGGCTTCTCGCCAGGTACGTCACACGACCGCACACCGTCTCTTCACCCTGTTCACCAGGCGGCCACGTTGGTTAGCCTCTAGTGTCTTTGGGGAAACCATGAAACCTCAATGAGCTCTTTCTAAGGTCTAGCGTTCTGTTGTCTCCCCTAGGTGACATTTAGATTGCTAATTGTCATGGTTACGCCAAATATTAGAGAACGCTTTCCCACTAAGCAAACCAATACGGCCACTTGTTGAACAAAGTCCATATCTTCACTTTGTAGAAATCATCAGTGTGTCGGAGGAAAGGTTTCACTCATGCAAACGTATTACGAAAATATATTTGAAACGTCCTACCCTTTTTTCAACCCCTAGCTTTCTAATGTGAGGATGTCGTAATGTACCCGTTTGTTTAGGACCATTCAGCATTTCTGTTTGCCAACACCTGGATGCGATACTTAAAAATTCTGCTGAGCAGACTGCACCGAATGCGCTTTGGTTTCCGACACTGTGTGTGTGGGGTGTGTAAAAGAAACATCCGCTATAGATACAGTATATTCTCCTAATGGTTTCCTTTATCAGGTACAAGCTTGATCTAGAGGCAATAGCACTCACACTGCAGTGTTGAGTTTCTGTATCACTCTACCAAGTCTTACCAGCATGGCGCCAGTCAGGAAGACCTTGGCAGACTGGAGATTTGTAAACTACATGCTGCACTTCTAACCCACGTTCTGCCACTCTTCGTCTCACCCAGCATGCTCTGTCCTCCATCATCTTCCTCTGGTTCATGTTACCTGACACTTATCTTCCTCGCCGTCACGCCGGCTCCATGGAGCCGGCGTGAGATATGTATTTAGATATGTAGTCCGTGGTCCATTACTTAGTCTGGGGAGGAATTGTTTTACAATATAAAGGCATACGTGAGAATTACCGACAATCAGAGGTCATGGCTTTTATTCAGCTCTCGCTCTGACCTCAACCCGTTCTATCAACGCATTGTACTGGCACCCAGGCTACTGCCAGGAAACTGACCTGTGTTGGCACTCACACGCACACGCACACACACACACACACACATATGTGCACAAACACACACATGTGCTTTAACAAACAAAAGCACATACACACGTTTGCTAGTATACACATACACACATTCACTTGCACAAACATTGCCTGCACACACACACACACATGCTTGCATACACACACACATATACGCACATTCGGGCATTCACCTTGGAAAACACACACAC
>JAOPJJ010000029.1:7474783-7487938 GCA_027122795.1 Enchelyopus cimbrius
AGGGTGTCTGCCTTAATGAATGTGTGCCTCTATGTGTCTGTGTTTGCCTATGCTTGTCTGTGTGTGTCAGCCTGTGTTCGCATGTGTGTTTGTGTTCTCTATGCTGTGTGCGTGTGTCTGTGTGTGTTTATGTCTGTGCCGTGTGTGTGTTTGTGTGCATGTGTGTGTATATCTGTGCTGCAGGTAGTAGAGATATGAAAAGAAAATTAAACAAACCCCCCACAGAACGGACCTGAACTCTAAACTTCTAATAAAGAAGAAGGGACACTTTTATTGTGTGTATATGTGTGTGTCAGCCTGTGTGTGCATGTGTGTGTGTCTATGCTGTATGTGTGTGTGTTTGCGTGCACATGTGTGTTTGGGCGGCGCGTTTAGTGGGCAGTGTGTGTGGTGGGCGGTCCGTGCGGTAGGCGGCGCCTGCGGTAGGCGGTGCGTGGACTGTGAATACCTAGCATTTTCTTCAGAATGTCCGACATGCCTAGTTCAGATTGTGTTTACAGAGAAATGTTTGAATCTAACTTGTGTCAGTGCATCAATTTCCTACATGCATTTCAGTGCATTCAACTTCTTGAATTAACTTTTTCAGTTTGTAATCCTGATTGTATTCGCATCAGTTCAAGGGGCCTTTATTTTTTTTGGAGAGGCTTGCCATTCATCGGAAAAAAATATATCCATTTAAAGAGTCAAGTGTTTTAGGGTTTGATCACAGTATTAATGTCATAATCATATATACTGTATATTTATGTGTATATATATATACACACACATGTATTTGTGTTATCGGTATCGGTTCTTAAAAAAAGTTCTCGTGCATCCCTAGCGTTGGCCAATGGAAGAGGCAGTGAGGAACGCATTCAGAGGCGGTTCTCAGCGCTTCTGAAGAGCACCGGTCAGTTTACTGCGTCACACGCTGCGCTGAATGAAGCTCCGCGAACCCACCTCTTTCCTCTTATTGCAGGAGGTGAAGAGCAGCGTCTGTGCAGCTGTGGTGGGGGAGATGAAGTCCTCAAACACGTCTGGAAACAAAAAGGAGGTGGAGGACGCGTTAAGGAGAGCGTGACTCATGGGTCGCTGCACCTGACGAGGAACCCAGGAGATGACGAGTCAGGGGGCTTGTAAAGACCAGCGCTCACCGAACTTCATGCGGATGTACTCGTACGGGTCCTCCTGCCAGAGCTCCTCATCGCTGTCTGTGTAGCACATGAGCGGGAAGACCACGTCCTGAATGATGCCCTGCAGGAGGTGAGGCAGAAGGAGAACCGTGCATCAACGCCACATTTCACCATCTCCTTTCAGTATGACACAGGATACCGTGGCAGCGGTCAGCATTGTGACACCAAGGGAAAGTGAGAAGACGCCCTGGCCCGTGAAGACACAAGCTTGGCCTTGGTGCCCATGGTGCTACTGGCGGTCCGTCGTTAGCATTGGCTGTTCAGGCACTTAGAGGAAATGTTTGCCTTCAAACCTGAATGTGTTGTTTGAGGTTCTTCCAGGTGACGGCATGCGCAATGCCCTGGTTGATGTAGTTGAGTGTCTGCTGGAGAACCCTGGGGGCCACGTATTGCTTCTCCTTGTACTGATACAACACTTTGAGCAGCACCTGGACACGGAACATTATGAAAGGTCATTGGTTATTGACCCCGGGCGCACACTCCTTCCTGCCCGATCACATTAATTGTGGCACGAAGGTCCCTCCCCGTCCCATACACACCTGCTGTGCAGCCACTGCGTAACCCTTGAGGAACAGTTCGGCAAACTCTGCGTACTCTTTGGTTGTGTTTCCGGGGCTTCCATACCTGGAGAGAGATCAACGCCCTTCACAAATATCCGTTTCACGCAAAACGCGCATACTGTTCCACCAGCGACAGGACGTCTACCTCTCAAAAAGCCGGGCCAGGATGTGAAGAGCCCACTTCTTACACTTCCACCAGGGCAGCTCAGGCCTCTCCTCCTCATCCGCCTGCATGGTCTCCTGGGGAACAGACGGCACACCACAGTCAGGAGGAGAGCTCCGTCCACTGAGGGAGGAGGTCGCGGTCGTGGGAGCTCCCTCCGATGACCACCAGTGAGGATGCCGCTTATGAACTCACCGGAGGAACGTCCCGGTCCACCACGGTCTTTAGGATCTCCATCCACTCCGTCAGGTTCTGTCTGTTAATGAGCTCCAGGGGGAGATTGTACTGTGGGAACAACGACACACGGCACATTCAAAACACCTGCCAGGCGTCTACCTGTGCAGAGGTAGGCACGCTCAGCAATTCGGCCGATGACTTCAAAGGTTATCCATTTAAAAGTAATGCATATGAACATCCTCTTCAAAGGAAGGATCCTCTTCAAAGCAAAACACCTGATGAATCTGAAGAGAAAAATGTTAAACCCGAATGTTGCGCGATCCAATAGCAGTACCTGAAACAGGGCGTAGAGGATCTTGAAGATCTGCTTCTGAACCAGAACAGAGTCGCTGGACGGGTCGGGGAGCAGCTGGATGAAGCGGTCTTTCAGCATGGGCATGAAGATGTGCATGGCGGCCACCAAGGGCTGCCGTTCGTCTGGCTTCTTGTACCTGTGGAGCACACGGATCCCGTGAGCCTGAGACACACCTGGACCGTCCTCCGACCTACTTCTATTATTATCCTTCTCATCCGCATCCTATATTACAAGGTCGTTATCATTATCGGTTCGTCTTTCGGAAGAACAAACCCTTGAACCCTTATTTAGGTGTGACTAAAGCGATGAGTTCCTTAGGAGGCTAGGGCGGCAGCTTACTCGTAGTTCTTGACCAGCTGATAGAGGCAGAGCAGGATGCCCAGCCAGCCTGCGCTGTTGTCTGACTGGAGGTAGAAGCCAATCTTGTCTACGATGGTCGTCCACTTGCCAGGGTAGTCATGCTTGATCATGTGGTGGATGCATGTCGTCAGCTGAACTCTAGTGTCGTTTTGGGGGAAAGGGGGAGTCGGGTGATAGTGAGGTTGGTATGAGGCCAGCAAAGAGGTTTTAAACAAACATTAAACATTGGCTTGCTTACAATATGCTTACGTGATTATTACGGAAAATAAACTACTGTGCAAAAGAATCTGCAAATATAATAAACATTTTAGATAAAAATTCTGTGGGTTTCAGGTTCAAAGGAAAAATAAGTCTACCAGTATTGAATTTCAAGCTATTTTACCATCGCTTTACTCCATGACCCGACGACAGGCAAATGAGAAACATTTGTTTTGTTCTAAGCAGCCCTACTTTGGTTACCTGATGCGCTCTGGGGAGTGGATGATGGCCTCCACGATGTTGTCTCGGATGAACTGCCGGTCCTCCTCCGGGATGTTGTTGACGGGGGTCTCGGTGGAGGAGCCGTCACCCTCGCTCCAATGCTGGGTGATCATGTTCTTCAGGTAAATCACACCTGGGGGGGGGGGGGGGGAGGAGGAACGGGCCGCAGGCAGAACATGAGGCGCGGAAGGAGGAACCGAGGACGGAGCTGAAATGTGTTATTACACTCCTCGATGTTTGAATGTTGATTAGACTCGATGCTAAACTAGGTGTGCTGTAGCCTCAGTTCATATTCCGTTTCTCTCTGCAGATGGACGGACGGGCCTCCATCTCTTTGAAAGTCTTTCCCAAATATGCACGAATATTAGTGACGAACAATGCAGTCTTCTGAATAAATAAAAAAAAGTGGATAGTGGATATTAAAAACCCTTTTAATTCTCAGTGTTTTTGGTTTAGTTTTGACAAAAGCAAATTCACCAAGAAACAGAACAAGAACTTCATTCTGATTGGATGTTTTTACAAACAACACAAGGCCATAGCCCTATTTGAGAAGAAATGACTGCCCAGCCAAGATGAGGTGGATAGTCATTGCTCAATGCAAAACGTGAATATCTGGTTGTCCTACAGCAACACAATGGCACATTTGAGCCTGGAAATGGATTACTAAACCACACTCCAGACGAGACAGGTGACTCAAGTCCATCTGAGAGACGATGAGATGTCTGAGGCTGTCCACGGCACGGTCTTTTGGTCTGAAGAAACCCTCTATAAGGATGGCAGAGGGATGAGAGTCTGATCTCCCTGGCGGTGATTAAAAGCAGAGGGAAAGCAACCAGCCGAGCTACCGGTACTGGACAGAGGTTGACCTAAACATGACCACTGTCTTAGTCATCACTGACGTTACATAGCATTAAGCTGGTGTGAAGCCTTTTAACCCGTTTTTAAAAAGATATGGTTTACACGGCCGAACAGGGATTTGAGGGCAAAAACACAAATGAAATAAAACTCTATTCTTAAAAGCCTTGTCACATTTCAAAAGTAGCACATCGGTGACCATTATGTGTGAGAGCGGCTAACGGGGCTTCCCTTTAAGGCCAGCTGCCTGCAGGGACAGGCATCTGAGGGAATGCAGGAGGGGGAGGGTTAGACTGCTGACACATGTGTCTATGCCACCAGCGATGCAATCATAATCAGTGCTGACAGAGCGTAACCCTCTTACCCCATCCAGGACAGCCAGCCCAGTACTGCCCAGTCCTGGCAGACTAGACTCTGAAAGTGTCATTTAAAATATGAAATAGAAAGGGTCAATGTAAGATTTGTTGGTAGATATGGGGTGGGAATATGGACGCACGGCTTTCAGAGGGCAAATTAACTATCAAGCAGCTCCGTTGTGGATACTTGATGTGTCATCTTAATTGAGCTCACTTCCAGTGAGTCAGGTAACTGAAGCACATCGTAGCCTCTGGTAGCAGCAAGCCAGGGCTGACAACAGTTACTTGGACATACACAAAAAAAACTGTCCCGCTTTGCTCATGGGCCCCAGCAAGTCTGCTCACAACATCTTACAACAAAAGTCTTTTGTGGTTTTAAATATGACCCCGCTTTTGAAATCCAATGTAAATTAAACATTAACATACAATAGTAGACAGTCATTATTATAGCAATGTCTGGCAAGTATCCTAGCCGTGTAGGTTACTTTGCCATTTATAAATGTATGCAGAACAAGCATATAAATAAGTATAGACATAGTTAAAACTTAATCAATACTAAATACTCATGGATGGTTGCCATGGCAGAACCAATAGTATCCATGCATACATATATGGAAAAATGTTTATGTACAATGTCATGCAAAGAATACAAATAAACACTTTGGCTCACCTGCTTGCCTCACATTCAGATCCAGTTGATCCGACATGGTGACTCGTAATAGGGTAGACACAAAGTTGACCTGGGTGTGTCCCTTTAAATCAGAAGTGAAAGATGAATAGTGTAAATCCTGGGCACACTTTTAATTTAGTTGGGAAAAAACAAGGCAAATGAAAACTGTCGTTGGTCAGGCAGTGAGTAGGAATGTCCGAGGTTATTCATCATTAAATATTGTGTATCTATTGGTTACCATCTAACGGCAAATAGTTTGGCTATGCAGATTTCAGACCTACACATCTGACAGATGCTACAGAAAGTGAGAAAATGGAAGTACAATTTAAAAATTAAACCTTACGTTTACTGTGTGGGATGTGTTTTTATCTATAGAAATAGATACCTATTTTAAAATGTATATCAACATGCGTAACACCAATCACAGTGTGCAAACACATAACAATAACCCCATACATTTGTCACACAATATACATACATGGTCAGAACCGGCTTGCTTGTCATTTTGACGTACGAGTGAACGCATGGTACACTTTTGGCCGCTTTTTAAACCTTTGCACAGTTTACTAATCAGCAACCGTGCATGGATGGACTGGCTTCTCGTGGTATTTCCACCACATTAACATTAAATCTAATAGTTAAACTGAGTACACTTTTTAGCATCGTAGCTTACGACGTAACACAATTCTGTGTGACACAGATCGTCACATGCAAGAAGAAATCGTATGTCAACACGGAGGTTTAATGACCTCGCATTCTTTACTGGGCCGTGAAAATTAAATGTCATCACCGCTGGCTCCTCGTCATGACACGTGAGCAGAGGCTACAGAACAGGGACAGGGGAGGCTTCCAACAAGTAACGTTAGCTAAAGTTAGCCAACTCAACTGCCCTTTCACACACTCAACCCCCTTGGTCCCACCTCGTCATTAACCATCTCACGTTTGACATAACCAGTGGATTGTGTGTTGGTTTCGTAAACATGGAACCGCAGCACATCCACTGTGTGTGAATGGGAACCATTAGCACTTCAAGCTAGCATTAGCACTAGCTAGGTTAGCCGACTGGCACCACTGCTATAACGTTGACGTTAGTTAAGGCCAACGCGTATCATCCAAACGAGGTGGTGTCACTATCCACGCCGTGTGTGTACACATTCATCAAACGTACTGCGGTTGTTACGTCAACACATATCAAATTCGCAATGATACGTTTTCTGATAAACTTAACGATAGCAGAGCACACCATCTTGGATGTTGTGAGCGAACGAGGCCCGATTCCCGGGCCGCGCCACAACTCCCAGTATCACCATAACAACTCTACCTCGTTCAGCTGTCTCTCGGCGGCCTCCCGCAGGTTAGGGTCCATGGTGCCCCGAAGGGCCTCGATTAAAGCCTCGGGATCCATAGCGAATAGTCTGTGGTGGCTCGGGTTTTATTTCTCGGTGGGTCTTTCAGTTCCCAGGTCGCTGCGCACATGGACGCACGGCTCTCCAGCTACCGGCGCGAAAGGAAGAAGTGCGCGAGGTACCCGGATAAGTCAGCCGCACGTTTCTACACTACGAACATCCGCTTGTAGTTCTGGCTCCCGGGACTTGTAGTTTTAACCCATGTCCATTCGACTGCCTCCAGTCAAGTTTCTGGAAAATAATTGTGACAATAGTCTGAGGATAAAATCGCCACGTTTCCTTTAACAAATCATAAAAGCATATGCTAGATAGGCCTACGATTAAGAAAACATTAAATATATGTTTTACAATTTTTTTACATAGGGTACATAGGCGTGAACACTTCCCATAATTCATTATTTCAGTCGTGAAACACTTGACAAAAGATTAGAACAGTTTTGGTTCGGGGCCGAATATGCATTTCCAATGGGTAAGTGTGTACACCAGGAGGCGTACAGTTGGTGGCGGTATGCACCAAGAAAGATGTGGATACAACCAATAAACAAAAAGAAGAAGAAGAAGGTCGTGTGACGTATAGGTGTGACGGGTGTCTGGTGTCTGGCCAGTCAGTCGAAGTCCTAGCCGGCAAACCACATCATTACTTCGGTAAAGAAATGGCCAAAAAGCGGAGAGATCGGCGTGAGGCGGGGGCAGTGCCTTTAGCACACGAAGAGCCGAACGAGAAACCCGAGGAAGTGAATTTAACCAAAGGTTCGTCGGTTGTTCAAAAAGCCGAAGCTGTCAGACAAATCCAGCTAGCTTACATCCGCCTGTCGTACCGTCGATAGACTCCTGTGTAGATGATCGATTCCATGTCAATAACACGAACATTATCCATAACCCTAACTCTAACTCTAACCCTATATCCATGTGTCAATTCAAACAGCTCTGTTTTTATTGATCTCGCTCTGTCATGCTTTCCCATAGCCAGCTAACCTATACCATAACCAGCTAACCTATACCATAACCAGCTAACCTATACCATAACCAGCCAACCTTCAACCAGATTAGGAGGTTCAGGAGGTTCTGTGTCAGAACCTCTTAATGTATACACAATTGAACAGGGGCTTTCCATTGTTTCCATTGACGATTTAGCAAACGAATTGATAATGGGAATCTCCAATTCTTGTATATGTGTATGTATATATTGTTCCTCTATTTTGTACTGTGACATCCTGAAGCCATACATTATTGTTGTTGTCCAGGAACAATATTTACGCATTTTCCTGTTTCCCTCTCACAGACACGCCAGCTGTTCCAGGGGGGTCAGCGCGCATGTCCCTTCTCATCTTGCTCTCTATCTTTACCTGTTCTGCCTCAATTATGTACCTAGTGTACAGTTACTTCCCAGAGCTAAATGAGTAAGTGGTTTTCCAAACATTACATTTGAAAAGGAGTGAAAAAGACCCACGGTGTTATATTATGTAGTTTTTTGTTACATTAAAAGGGTATATACATGTTATACAAGTATAATATGCCTTGAGGTCCATCTAATTTAACCTTCCCTGTGAGAGTACAATCGTGTATACATGTATCATTACTAATGGTTTATGTTTATAATTTAACCTCTTCAAATGGAACACGCCATATGGATTCTGATGATAAGGGTGGTGGCTATTCATGTTGATAGTAATAACAAACCCAGGTCATTTAAGAGTTTATCCAGCAACTGTCCTACCAATAACACCTTGGAACAGTTTTTATGTTCCAAGTTACCTCTTAGCACATCACCTAAACATTTCCACCTTATTGTTATTTTATTTTCCATCAGTGACGAAATGGAGAAAATCAAGATTCCCAAAGACATGGATGACGCGAAGGCTTTGGGCACAGTGCTCTCCAAATACAAGGACACATACTACACCCAAGTTCTGATGGCCTACTTCACCACATATATCTTGTATCCTTTGAACTAATGCATGCAATAAAAAAATCTGTTTCTGTGGTTTGAAACTCATGTTTACAGGTCGTAGTTGAATTCTTTGTTTCGTAAGACCTGCTGTTGCCATATGAATCTATATATTTCCTGTGTTTCCTGTCGAGAAAGTGATGCACTATTTCCATATATAGATCTTTTTGCAATAGTTGTAACACAGGATGTGAGGCATTCAGTATATTGCTATTGTGTCTGTGAGTTTTGATGTTGGACATTTACCTTGACAAGTATTTCTCAGCCTTCAGACTTTTGCAATTCCAGGATCCATCTTCCTCAGCATCCTGTCTGGGTATCTCTATCCTTTTCCTCTGGCACTTTTCCTTGTCTGCTTGGTGAGTATGAATAGTGGGCAGTCCGCTCCTCTAAATGTAAGTGAGAGAGTTAGCGTGATAGTACTTGTGTTAATTTCATTAGAAGACAATTAAATAAGATGAATAAACAGAACCTGAATACAACTATCACATGAACTGGTCTGTGAACATGACAATGTTCCCACGCTACCTGATGACATCATTAAACTACATCTTTAGCTTTTTGTGGAATTGGGAGACCCCTAGTGGCAGATATGACATGGTACATCTTCAAGAACTATTAGACCAGCTCAATCTCACCTCACATGACATTAGATATGTAAGTTTACCGTTTACCGTGTTTCTGTTGTTTCCTAGTGCTCTGGGCTGGGCGCCTCCTTCTGTTATATGTTGTCCTATCTGGTGGGCAGACCTGTGGTCTACAGATATCTTTCAGAGAGAGCTAAGAAATGGTCTCAGCAGGTAACCTGACAAGCTATTCATGAGCCTGCCCCGTTTCATATTCACATTCATGCATGCTAAAATTAGGTTACCAAGGCTGATTGTTGGCAACTTTTCATTGGCAGGTTGACAAGCACAGAAATCATTTGATCAATTACATCATCTTCCTGAGGATAACCCCTTTCCTACCAAACTGGTTCATCAACATCACCTCGCCTGTCATCAATGTTCCCCTGGGCGTGTTCTTCCTTGGAACATTTCTCGGTAAGGCTCAACTCTAGAATGCGTAGCTTCCTCTGTTCCTTGCATCCACATATTTAGGTTGGATGATTCTGTATTCTCTGAGTAAGAGGCCTGTACTTTGGTTCTCCATTAGGAGTGGCACCACCGTCCTTTGTCGCAATCAACGCCGGCACCACCCTCTACAAACTGACCACAGCTGGCGAGGCTGTGTCCTGGAACTCTCTGGCTGTGCTGGGGGTGCTGGCCGTGCTCTCCATACTGCCCGTCTACTTCCAGAAGAAGCTGCAGGAGAAGCTGGAGTAGAGCATCCAACATTCTGGCCTGACGGCCAGAAACGGACCTCTAGGCTGTCCCTCAAGATGGTGCTTCCTCCACCCTCCATCGCTCTCTCTGTGGCGAGGTACACCCTTCACTCTCTGGCACAAACGGCACTCCGGAAAAAACTGCATGCCCTCGTGGGTTCCTCGTGACTCTGGCTCAAGAACCCCAAGCTTGAGCTTGGTTTTGTTGTTTGTATTTATAGTTGTGAAATTGTGGCACATCCTTTAACACATTACAGTTGAATGAGTTGAAGAAACGAGTTGACGTTTGTAAAAAAGAAAAGGGGTTCTCAAGTAGCAATATCCTCACACTTGGACAAGCTTTCCCAGTGGACGAGTATTGCAGTTGTCCATGGATCTACTGCCTTACCTAGTTTATCACCATCTGGTGGAATATCGCCTTTCTGCAGAAACAGATTTTATTGTGACTTTAGAAAGCATGTGGCTTGCCTTTTTTATTTTAAATAAAATCTGAAAGGGACTTGAAGTAACATTCAGGGTTGAGTTTAATTATTTCAAAAGTTTTGGCAAAGTGTAGTTTGGCGGTAACGTGAGAAAGAGACTGAAATCACTCCCTTCAAAGTTTATCTATATAATTTCATGGGTTCTTAGCCAACCTATCATGAAAAGCAATAACTGGCACACTGCTTTGAAATTACAATGTTTTGTAGTTGAAGATGACAAGTTTTCATCTAACAAACCGTTGTTGCTTTTAACTTTAAATTTCTGTTTAGTTGTATGGTTCAACCAAACAAACAACGTTTTACATACACTTTTGGATTAATAACTATATTCAGAAGAAAGTCTCGTAGCCAATTTTAGATGTTCTACTTTGGTGTCGATTTTTTATATTATCAGCATTTTCTTTACCAACAGCAGAGGGATGATTAAAAGCACTCACACCCTCACATAAGCGATGCATCTCATGACATCTACTTCTTTGAGGGGTCGGAGAATATCTAAACTGGCGTTGTTGAGATGCACTCCACTCAGGAATAGCTGAATTCAAACTGGTGCACAGTGTGTGCACAGACTACTATTGTGCTAAGATTCATGCATGAATGAAACACTTAATAAAACGTTTCTGTTTGACATCATACAGTATGTGCGGTGGCTGAGTAGAGTTCTAAAGCATGATTGGGTTTTGTGATCTAGACAAGCCATGCCTTGATTTGTCCGTCTTCTAACTTAAATGTAGGGAGGAGTTGTATGTATCAGATGCTAAAAATACTTTTCCTTATTGGCCCTTTTTTATTGTATGGTAAAGATGTTGTTTTTCTCAATGATTCAAGGGGATTATTGAGGTGGATGCAGTCAATTTTAATATTTAATTGATATTATGATGTTATTGGATGATCATGTTTGTCAATTTGTCTTTATTGTTTTGGGCTTATTTTGTTGCAAAGAATTCTGATTGTGTCATTTCAGTGTTCTGTGTAAGGCTCAAACATGGTTTGTACCTCAGGCATTTTATGTTCAAATATTGTATCATGGAAAGTATATTTGAAAGGTACCTTGTGCATGTACATGCATTGGTAACAACATTTCACATATGCAATCCCTCATACATACACATTTATTATTTTTACACTTTGTCCATCCTTCTCAACATTTAATTTTGCAGCTGATTACTGTGAAAAATTGTGCAGCCAGTTTTCTTTTTTTAATTATATTAAGTATTTATATTCAAATGGTTGAATAATAAACATTTATGTACATGGAGAAATACTTGCCTGTTCATTGCCGAGCAGATCCCTAACTCAGTGGGATATGTTTTTACAAAAAAATAATATTACCTTTTAATGTGTGAAGCATCTTATCAGTTTACTTTCCAAAACGATTATTAATTACCCTCCTACATAGAAAGTGTCTTTGCCAACCATGGTCACGACTACACACAGTCAAAACAACATGAACTGAAATGACTGAACCCTGTTTAATACCCAGTCAGTCTCACATTCCTTTGGGAGGCTTTAGCAACCACTAGTGGTGACGAGAAAATAATGTATTTATTTATTTATTTATTAATCAAAGAACTGTTATTTGACAGTGATTTCTTAAATACTTGATCATTCCATGTATATTATCTGCCCCGACTTACTTAGACAGTTATTTTCAGAATATAATGACATATATACTGCACATCCCCTTAATACCAGCAAATATCCATAACATATAACTTTATTTTTCACAAAGTCAAGATAACAAAATAACAAAGTCAAAATAACACAAGAAGCACAACTAGCACAACACGACAGGGACATTCTGTCATGTCATTAAAACATATTACAACATAATAAAATAGGTTGTGTTTACAGAAAATCAGTCGTTGAGAGGAGAATAAAATATCTCATAGGCCTGGACAGAATAGAATAGAGCATACTTGGCGTGGATAAATCAAGTGTAGAATACAATAATAATATCTAAGATATTTTTATAATAACCTATACATACTACGCAATGTGTGATGAGTTGTACACCACCAATATAATATAACTGAACAGAATGGTGTTAATAGAATAGCAGTACAGAATTCAGTAGAAATCTATGTTGCCCTCCAGATGTATTTAGCAGATAGGCCTACAAAATGAGGAGGCCTATATCTTTCTATATATTTCAGGTAATAACGTTATAACGGTTTTTCTTTTGGGGCATTCCCAGCGCTCTGGCAAGATGCTTTCAGGAGTTGCTTGTCGGTGGGGTAATGGTGCACGTGAGCACATCTGTCGCCCGTCGGGAGGGAGGCGGACCACAATGCACTGCGGCCGATACTCTGTGATTTCCGAGCTTCGCAGTAACGCATGATCCGCGATGGCTGGGGGAAATCACAGCGACGGAATCTAATATGCGCCCGGTGGACAGCCTAAGGTTAAGGGTGCCACCACCACCGGAGCAGTCTCAACATGACCACCGGCTTCAGCTCCAATTCCTGCCGGTTTGCAGATTATTTCGTGATCTGCGGACTGGACACGGAGAGCGGGCTGGAACCAGACGAACTGTCCGGTGAGTAACGTTAGCTAGGAGGCGACGTCGAAACGATGCTCAGTGATACTGTCAGTCTCCCCCGATTTGTATTGTAAGTGGTCTGTATATTTTATTTAATGATCGCCATGTTACTGTCAGTTGGTTATACATTGCGCACAGGCCTGATTCTGTACACAGCCTGTAGTGGTTTTATGCTAATTTAGGGCTTCGCGGATTATCAGGGGTCTCAAACTCGCGGCCCGCGGGCCAATTGCGGCCCGCGGAACAATATTTTGTGTCCCCCTTCTTAAAATCTTAAAATCAACGTTTAGTGTTATTTATGTTAT
>JAOPJJ010000029.1:7509341-7520757 GCA_027122795.1 Enchelyopus cimbrius
CTGAACTAGTTCATTTTAAAATGTGTGAACTGAACTTTGAACTAGTTCATGTAGAATGTGAACTTTCCCAACACTGGAGCCTGGACCATCAGGCCGGGCCGCAGAACACAAACACTAAGTAACGGAACTGACCTTTCTCATTTGGTTAACTGGGTTTTCTTACGCTAAAGGTCATTCTATTATGGGACAACAATATCAGCAATAGTTATCATTATTATTGTAGACGTCTGTGGTATGAACTGAACTTGATATCCACACACTAGCCATCCATAATTAATCAGCTCCTTTCAAAATGGCAAGGTGTCTTACTACGGTCCACTGATGCATGAATTATTCACAGGATGCTTCATAATTTATCGATCATTGTTGAACTGGGTCACATTTAAAGGAATTTCAGACTGATGTTGCCATGCCAGGAATTCTGCTGCGGTAACGCAAAAAATATGAGGACAATATTGTTGTATATAATATATCAATCTATTTGTTATTATTGTTATAAACACAATGTGTATCCATGAATAAAACCATAACACTATAAAGTAAATTGTAATGCCTTGGTGACCGTGTCTCTCGATGTATTTCTGCCCGCCGCAGGAAACTGTATAAGCGCTACGCCTTCCTGCGCTGCGACGACGAGAAGGAGCAGTTCCTCTACCACCTGCTCTCCTTCAACGCCGTGGACTACTTCTGCTTTACCAACGTCTTCACCACCATCAGTGAGTGGTTCGGCCCGCACGGGTCCCCTCCCAGTGTGAAGCCCTGGGTCTTTCATCTGATACTCGTGGCCATCATTCTGATGGATTTCTTCCCCTGTGTCGCCGTCTCCACAGTGATCCCCTACCACGTGCTGGTGGTCTCCAGTAAGAAGCTGGGGGGCTCCATGTTCACTGCCAACCCCTGGGTGTGCGTCTCCGGGGAGCTGGCTGAGACCGGCGTGCTGCAGGTTCCCAGGAACACCCTGGAGATCACCTTTGAGGTGAGGATGATGATGATGATGATGATGATGGTGGTGGTGGTGATGATGGTGGTGGTGATTGCTATGATGATGATTGATTTCTACAGTTTTTTTTTCACATTGCGCTTCAATACCAATATAAGTGTTAATAACGAGAAGCTAAATCGTTATTCCAACTTCTGTTCAGTGCCAGAACCTGGGCAAGCTGACCACAGTCCAGATCGGCCACGACAACACAGGCCTGTACGCCAAGTGGCTGGTGGAGAGCGTGGTGGTCCGCAACGGGATCACAGGACACACCTACAAGTATGTCTGCCGGGGGACAGCCCATCGGACGTCCATGTGTTCCTGCTGGGTGGACAGGGTCCCTGACCACCTGGTGTTGTTCGCCCCAGGTTCCCTTGCGGCCGCTGGCTGGGGAAAGGCGTGGACGATGGCAGTCTGGAGAGGATCCTGGTGGGAGAGCTGGTGACCGCCAGCGCCGAGAATGATGAGCGCATGTGCCGGACGCCGCCCATGCAGCAGTCCCCCGGTATGATGAGGCGGTTCGTCACCATCTCGCCCAACAGCAAACCAAGTGAGTCCCACCTCCACCTCACTACAAACCACTGACCACATGACTGAGGTTTGCTCTTTGTTGGGCTGTTGGGGAATTTAAAAGAAGTCCTCATTCATTAAGACCCGATGGGACTTGGGTCTCATTGGGAGACCTGCACACACAGAAAACAGAATTGTTGCCCGAAAAAAACTTTTGAAAAGTAGGCGGGAAACCGTGGTCAAATCTTACATGCAATTGGTATGTTAAAGAAACAAGAAGCACTTTTAATTATTTGTGCCCTGGATGTTGATCTTCTGCGAGGGTTTCTGTTGACAAATGGACGGTTCCCTTCCTCCTCCCCACCTCACCCAGAATTAAACACAGGTCAGATCCAAGAAGGAGTTGGAGAAGCCATCAATGGAATCGTCAAGCACTTCCACAAGCCAGAGAAGGAGGTAGGACGCTCCTGAGAAGATCGGCCTGCCACCTGGCCCTCTATCGTTTATTATCTTTTACTAAACAATGCTTAGTGCCTGAGTGGTCTCTACTCTCTTAACCATACTCTCACTTTGTTGTGGTGCTGATTGAATATGATTGAAATGTAATCTCACTCTTTACTCAGTGCATTATTATTATTATTTTAATGTGTTAATCTATGCCCTCTTAATTGGTTTCAAAAGCTCCTTCATTGATCAGATTTTAGCCTGTAATGTTTTGGTGTGTTTTATTTTAGCTCTGAGGCTCTGTTGTGATCCCGGCTGCAGGCCGTTTTAAACGTTCATTTCCATCGTCTCGTCCGCAGAGGGGCAGTCTTACGCTGCTGCTGTGCGGAGAGTACGGCCTGGTCTGGGCGTTAGAGCAGGTGTTTCAGCACGGCTTCAAATCACCCCGGCTTTTCAAGAATGTCTTCATTTGGGACTTCTTAGGTAACACTTTTGAAAGTATCCTCAAACGCTCAATAAGCAATAAAACACACCGCTTTAAATGAGGTCGTATCTGTTTTTCCACCTCGACAGAAAAGTCACAAGTGCACTTCCAGAACGCTGAGCAGCGCGGCCCGAGCCCAGACGAGAACTGGCAAACCAGAGTGAGCGACTTCTGCCGCTTCATGCGCGCCATCAACAGCACCCCCCGCAACATCGGCAAGGACGGGAAGTTCCAGATGCTGGTCTGCCTCGGAGCGAGGTAGGCACTTAGCACTTAGGAGTCAGGCACCTCTTTATATCAACACGGCAGAGTGAGAGTGGACGAGATGAACTGCGTGGTGAGCGCTGCTTTGAAACCTCTGCCGCTCGTGTTGAAATAAAACTGCTGCGGTGGTGATCTGTTTTCACTGTCTCTCGCTCTCCCTGTTGACTTGCGTTTGACCTCGACTTTCAGGGACCATCTGCTGCACCACTGGATCGCTCTGCTCGCAGATTGTCCAATCACGGCTCAGATGTACGAGGACATTGCACTGATCAAGGACCACTCTTTGGTAAACTCACTGATCAGAGTGCTACAGACATTGCAGGAATTCAACATTACGCTAGAAGCTTCTCTGGTCAAAGGCGTTGGCATCTAGCGAGAGCCCTCCTTCCTGCTGTTGGGATGCAGGAACGATTTTGGGACCACACAAAAACAACGACAACAACCACAAATCACAGTCACTTTTTTAAAACAGGAGGAGACTTGAACAAATGAGGTTTTCTGGCTTATATTAAAGCTACTGATACTTTTGCCATATATAAATATGAAGTGCAATGAGCCTTTCAAGATATGTTACACATTTAAAATATGTTTTCTATTATGATCCATGACTTTGACATTATTGATGATAACCCACTTGTGCTTTAATGTTGAAATACAATATTTTCCTTGTTGTCATTAAGTGCTGACAATTGCGATATTTGGGAAAAACAATGAACCAGAATTGTTTCATATATTTTCAAAGATAACTATTATTTTGTTATGTCTGACAAGTTGCTTGCTCTGTTGTAACTCAGATTCCAAGGTCATAATGCAGAGCTTGAAGCAAATGATGTAAAAGTATGCTTTATAAGTATGCCCGTGACAGAGGATGTGTTTTTGTAGTCTGAAGGCAGATTACATAAACCAAACAGTGTCTTGTTTGTTTGGCTATTCTCTGAAAAGTTTAGAAGTATGAAAATCTATTCCATGGATCAGTCTCACTGCAGTGTGTCTGCAGCCAATGTTTGAGCTGTTAAGTGTGAGGCATTGCTTTGCTCTGTTCTGTACATTATCGATTCACGTCTTATTTAGGGAAAGGCTGGCTATTATTAACATGTTGTGCAAATAGCTTTAACCAGGCCCTGATACTCATCCCACATTAAACTATTAACACTACGCCTGTTGTGTGGAGAACATTGGAGTGTGATTCTTTGGGACTGTTGAGATGTGATGGGCCTTCTGCTGTCATGGATTCTGCTATGCAACCTCCAGGTGAGAACATTAGTGGACTTTGGGGTGACTGTGGAGTGTACTGGCGGTCTCCTTATTAAACGTACTGTGCGGGACAAGGGACTTGATACAAGATGTTACGGATGTATTTCCTTGTGCCAACAACATCTGGATTCTTTCTGTTGTACTTGTCTGTGTTCAATTTACACAAGCATCTCGGGAGATATATATTTTTTGTTTTCCAAAACTATTGTACATTTATTGACATAGCTGTGTAATGTATTGTTTACTAAGTGGGCAACTGTGTACAGTGTAAAAAATAAATATATATGTATAAAGAATAAAGCGTACGTAAACATTAAATGGTATATCATGTGAGCGTTGTACTTCTTGACGTAAACAAACACGTAAACACAGAAAACATAATACGCAGTAGGTCACCCAGCCCGCAAGAGAACGTAAACAAACCCGTTGGCGCCAACCTTTTTTTTCCACCACTACTTGTAAACGTTCCTGGGAATTGGAGTCGACTGAACGCAGCGTAGATCGGTAGTATTTGTACGTGAGCACAACAACTCCCGAAATGCAACATTGATAAACACTGCAGCACGGCAGCACTGATTGGTCGAAAGCATTTTCAAACCAGACCTTCGCACTCCATATATGGCATTTCTACGTCAATCCCTTTCATTCCGTGTTTTTATGCTAATAATATTGTAATACACAGCTGTAGGTTGTAGTAAGGCATGCGCAGTGCTTGAAAAGAAAACCGTCAAGATCAAAGTTTTTGTTCGGTAAGTCTTCTCTATGTAATTCTAGAAACAAGAGAATGTTGGATTGAATGTGTTATGTTTTATGACTTGGTATGCGTGCAGTCTGACGTCCATGTTGAAGTTAGTTCAACGCACCGGAGCATCGCGCTCAACAATGGGACGCCGTAGGAGCGGATGAGAGCGTGGCGCGGAAGCTAACACGCTAGCTAGCCGCTAGCTAACAACAATAAGCCGTATTTGGCGGCACGAGCGCACAAAAGTTTGAATTTAAAGGGGAAGTGGTGTGTGTATGCGACGTTCATTCACATGAATGTGTATAATACAAAAGACGATTCAGTGTATTTATTTGATGCATCTGCATGTGCAAATAGTGGAACGACAAGCCCCGGTAGCTTTTTGTTCGACTTCAGAGAGCAACAAAAACACACCTCTAAACACGGTGGTCATTACCCTGATATTACCTAAGTTCTCCATTCCCCCTCATTCATACGCCAATGTACGGAAGCCCAGCCCCGCCAGTAACACAAAAAACAATTATGAGAAATAATTGTCATAATTATGAGATACAAAGTCGAAATTATGAGACCACAAGTCGAAATAATGAGATAAAAAATCATAATAATGACGGCATTATGAGATAAAATGTCGACATGATGAGATACAAAGTCGAAATTATGATATAAAAAGGATTTTTGTTTTGTAACTGGCGGGAATGGATACCAATGAATCCTCAGAATGTAAATCAGAATACATTTATGAGTTACTACTTACACATTCAATTAGTTTGTATTGGATTTTTTAATCAAAGTATTCTCCGTGTCCTCTCATGAAGTGAAATCACCAGCACGTCGTGATTTCAGACAGTTATATAGTCCATGTTTTCCAAAGGGTTAGTGTTGAACACTGTCGGTGGTCTGCTTTAATGTGAACTGATGCCTTACCTCTTTTTCCTGCATACCGGTATTCACAAACCGGCGGCAAACGGGTTGATGCATGAATATCTATATTTGTATAATGCCCATGCACTTATTCTATGTACATTACTTCACCGTCTGGGTTGGGGATTTTGTTATGGTATTTGAATCTTCATTCATTATTGAGGAGTCAGTGTGTGTGTGTGTGTGTGTGTGTGTGGGGGGGGGGGGGGTCGGGGCAGCCCCTCTGTTAGTCTACAGTGCGTCTCGGAAGCACTAGCCTCTGTATACCAGGCTGCCTTTTAACCACGTTCATTATTCCTACATTTTCAGGTGTTGGACCACAGACAAAAAAAATGTTTGGTTTTCATAAATCCAAGATCTACCGGAGTAACGATGGCTGCTGTATTTGTAAGACCAAGTCCTCAAGTTCACGTTTTACAGACAGCGGTCGTTATGAGGAGACCTTCAGGCTGTGTTTTGGGTGAGTCTCTGCTCCACTTCATATTGTTGTTGTTCATCTCCAGAATATTGGCCTAAAATAAACCATTTGTTTTTATTGAAAAGATAATTTTTGGTGCTACTTATCTTTGTGTAGGTTGTCAGAAGATCGTGTTGGAGACATCTGCAACGCGTGTGTTCTGTTGGTGAAGAGATGGAAAAAGCTTCCAAATGGGTCAAAGAAGAACTGGAATCATGTAAGGGCCGTGTATAGGAGTCTTTTACTTTAGTTTCAATAGGACAGTACAATTAATGTGTCACTGTTCATAACACAGGTGGTGGATGCCAGAGCAGGACCGGGCTTCAAACTAACCAAGCCTAAGAAGATCAAGACTGGTGATGTGAAGAGGAAAAGCAAGCTGAAAAAACTCCACAAGTTCAAGAGGCAAAGTAAGTAATGACTGCAATCATGAACATGAGCAAACCAAGTGTGCCTTTCAACCGACTAATCCCTATTGGAAGAGTGTTGCCATGCTGGTCTAAACACCTATGGTTGTGTGTTCTTCACAGATTCGGATGCCCACAGCACCACATCCAGTATGTCTCCTTCCCAGTCTCCCAGTTACAGCAACCAGTCGGATGACGGTTCTGACATTGAGTCAAAGCAGAGGCGTTCTACACCCACTGCCTTCTCTTTCCTCGATCGTTCCTACTGGAAAAGGTAAATCCTACAAACACCCGTTTACATGCATGTTGCTTTTATAAATTCTTTGCTATGGTCCCGTGAAGTGTCAGCGACGCTGCGCTCTGTGTGAGATGCAATATGTTTGATATGTCTGCACTGTTCTGATGCAGAGAGGTTAACTGTGAGGACTGATTCCATGGCTCCGGTGCATTCTAACAAATGGTCTCATCTAATGCTAAGAAAAAAATGACATGCAAGCCTTTATAACATTAGTGTTGGCTGAAATAGTTTGTAGCCTTTTCATAATACGTAATTTTCTGCATGATCAAGTATGTAGTCTACTTTCTTTTGAATCTCGCCAGTATCGTTTCATTTTGTAGCAGAACATTATTTTGCAGTGTGTGTTTTCCCCGGTAGTGAGTGTCTGTGCGTGGGCGTGTCTGTTCCTTGCCGTTGTAATAAAGGCCGTACCGCCCCCTTTCCTTCAGGCAGAAGATCTGCTGTGGCATCGTCTACAAAGGACGCTTCGGCGAGGTGATCATCGACCCGCGGTTATTCAAGCCCTGCTGCAGCTCCAAGAAACAGAAGAGCCTGGTGCCCACGCAGCCGGCCCCACGCCTCCCAGACACGCTCCCTCCAGCGCTCCCGGAGGAGCTGAAGGAGAGCTGGTGACGTTCCGGTGTTTACTCTAAATCCCACAGGGTTGTCCACGGCGCCTAGCCTCGTCTCCAGTGGCAGACTTCCCCCATGAAATTAATTTGCAACGTCAGAGAGAAGTGGGTCCAACTCCTGTTACGGTTCCCTTTTTTCTATCCCTTTGCTTTTTGTATAGAATGACTTATTTTTGATTACCTTTTTTTATATAGACAAAAGACAAAAAAAAACGTTTTAAGGGCATTAGTAAACTATAACATTGCCATGACAGGTAAAATGTGTATGAATTTTCTGTTTTGAATTAACTGACCAGCGTTCTGTAAATATGACCTTTTCCATACATATCATTTACTGTTAATGTGCTCATGAAAATCACAAGATATTCCAATGACCAGTTTTTGTGTTTGAGTATTTTTTCAGCACCTTGTCCTTGATGTTGTTTCATGTCTACAAAGATGATTTCTCAGATCTCACAAAGAAACATTGGCAAGCACTGTGAACATGCTGCAAGCGGTCTCCATCAAAGCTAGACCTTGTCAAATGCTTATGCGAAATGCGTGCATCGTCTTATACGTTCCACAATTCAACAGTCAGGAGTACTGTACAAAAGGCATAACTGTTAAAATTAATCTGCAGTGTTTATTCACTTTTTAACAATCTGTTAGACTGTGTATATACTAAATTTAGTATTTTTATGAACTGATGCATGTTCCCTTTTTAAGCCAATGTTTTTGGATGGGTTTGTACATACACCTTTAGCTTTGTGCCATTAGGTTCGTTAGTCGATGAGCTACTGCTTGTCAAAGTTTTGTGAAGAAAGGCACTGCTTGTTTACTCTGTCTTCTTTAAGAGGTGAAGGTCCACGCTCCTACTTCTACGGTGAAATTCTCACTAAAATTCAAAGTAGTGCTCGATGCATGGGATAAACCTGTAATTAACAAATCATGACTGTTCTGCATTTCTTCTACGGCCTTGCTTCGTGTTTTGTTACTGAATATGTATTTGTTATTACGGTTGCTGTATTTCTAAGTAAGGCGATTCTCAAAGCTATGACTATGCAGACATGTTGAATGTGAGAAGTGACCTAAAAGTTCAATTTCATATCTTAGCCTCAGGTGTTTATTTATTAACCAAATTGGCTTTTAAAGCAATAATTACAATATTCTTACTCACAAAGAATAGTTTTTGCCATGTTATTTCTAACCATATATTTTATAAAATAATGCTCATATTGCACGTTTTTGCCATGGTGCATAATGTCGATGTCCAGTAAACTGCTTTTGGAAGGTTGCGTGGTAAATTGTGACCCTACTTAAACTCGATGGTTTGAAGGACCATACTCCTAACATGTTTTATTCAGACCCATTTCTGCGGCAGGGTAGTTGGATGCTGAACAATTGATATTCTTGTTGAAAGGATGATTGCTGCTTCCTTTTTGAGTTTAAAATTAAGCTTGTTTTTGTGTTTGGGTAGATATCATTTTATAGTTGTTCAAGGTACATGTTATGAGTTGTGCCTTAGCAATTGCCAGTCTTTTTTAAGAATATCAATCTTATGTAATTTAATATTTATTACAAAACATTTTGTACAAGCTTAAATATTTCTCATTTCTATCTTTTTGTGCACTTCTTTTCAATATCTGTACTTCAATGTTTTTTCGATACTGTACACAACCTAATGGGTCTCATCTGTAATAAAAAAAATATAAAAAGCTGCATTGTGTTGGGCTCATATTTCCGTTAGGTGGAGTGCGTGAGTCTCTCACCGGACCGTGGCACCAGAGAGCGCGTGGGCTGTTTTCTATATGCAAGAGGGTGTTTATTACATGGACTTAGGTCACTATGCTTAAATGACTATTCATTACGTTCATCACAATTAGGATCGTTTACACAAACACGTTTATGTGCAGATGGAACTCCCTTGAAAAGTCAACAAACAAACAAAAAACCAACACCGCAAGGAAAAACGCATAACTACACAATCCGTGTATCATTCGTTCTTTTCATATTCAATTTAGATTCGAAAAATGAAAAAAAGGTTTATTTCCGTTTTCGTTTCTGAATCTGATACCAAAGAACAAATGACGGTTTTTTTGTACTTTTAATTTATTGCTCAGATCAAAAATGGGAAATGAAAATACGCGCCAAGAAAAGATTTTGATATTTACTTTATTTATTCAAGTTATTGTCTTCTGCGTGTTATGCATTTGGAGGTTTTCCGCTATTTTGAAAAAAAAAATGTCCATGGATCGGTCTCCGTGAAAAGTTATTTCGTATGGACACCATGGAACCTTAGGCTGATTTGATTAAAAACGTATTTGAAACGGGCAAGACTGTAGAGATTTCTACTACGCTGCAGTATCCAGTGATGTTCCGAAATTAGTGTAAGAAGATTCTGTGTTCTTGTGGCTAATGTCACAGTATCTTGGCGGTCATGGTCAGGGACATCCACCTTAATGAAAACAAGAGGAAGTGAATACATCTGTGTGTGAGGTAGTGCACAACAAAAACAGTTCATGAAACACTTGCCTTGGGAGCTCAGCAGTTTGTTTTATTGACAAGTCACTTGCGTGTAAGAAGGATGTGAAGGACAGCAAAAGGAGGAAAAAGGAAATGCAAGGCACTCTGGGATACTCAGGAGTAACGGTCCAGGGGTCGAGGTGTGCAACGATGGTAACGGCATTACCGTGCTGATGTGAACATGGTCTGAGATACTAACTGTAACAAAAGATGCAGAAAAACTGAAAGTTGATATGGTGGTGGTCACCTGTTACGATGTGCTGCAACGCCAATTTAATTCGAGTAATTATCAAGTACCATTCAACATAATGTTCTCCGTCTTCCGACTCTTCCCGTCTCCGTATTTCTGTTTCCGTAGTTCCATTTCCGTCTCCGTATTTCCGTCTCCGTCTTCCGGACCCTATTTAAGGCCCGGATATACTTCTCCGTACCCCCTATACTATCCGTTTACGTTACTAGGTCGGGCCCGTTGAGCCTTGCCAGTTGTCCATCGGCAATGTAAACAGGTTGACTTTCACAGTCGCTTGACGTGTGCATACAGCATAGTGTGTAAAGTGCTGTACAAAGAACGCCCTCTGCGTAGTACGGACATCCTCCCGGAGACCCTCTTCGTACTCTCCGGGTGCATCCGATACTTTTTAACTATCTCTCTCTCAAGGGCTGTGATTGGTCCTCTAACAACTTCATTTCCGGATTTACTTTACGGGTTGACTAAAACTGGCAAATTGCAGTGCTTTGTTAATAGTTATTTAAGCCAACATTTAAAGCATTTAATTTTTAATTATAAATTATAATCCCTTCTTAATTCCAATCTGCTGTATGCACGCATCAAGCGACTGTGAACGTCAAAACTTGATTACTTTACCTGTTTACTTTGCCGACGGAGAACTGGCAAGGCTCAAAGGGTCTGCGGAGTAACGTAAACGGATTACGTATACAGAGTACGGAGAAGTCCTTGACACTAATTTCAGAACATCGCTGGATACCCATCTGCTGCAGGCCCTGCAGCGTAGTAGAAATCTTAACATGTGTCTTGCCCGTTTCAAACAAAGTTTTTAATTGAATAAGTGTATGGTCCCAGTGCGGCCATGGTGTCGATGCAAAATTACTTTTCACTGAGACCGATCCATAGACGGGTGTTTTGCAAAATTGCGGCAAACCTCAAAATGCATCACACTAAGAAGACAATAACTTAAATAAATAAATTAAATACAAAAATCAAAATCTTTCCGTGGCTCGGTATTTCATTTCCTATTTTGATCTGAGCAATACATCGAAAGTACCAAAAAGTTAACCGTTATTTGTTCGTTGGTATCAGATTAATAAACGAAATAACAACTTATCGAGAACCCCCCCCCCCCCACACACACACACTCACACACAAAACAACCAAACAACCGGAACGATACTTCTGTGCTTTATGGACGCATTTTACTGCAACACATACAAACTTAAAGCGCGGCTGGGACCATGATGGAGGGGGTGGGGTGGCCAGGCTGGGACCATGACCGGTTATCATGGTTCCAGCCTGGCCACC
>JAOPJJ010000029.1:7520857-7531687 GCA_027122795.1 Enchelyopus cimbrius
TGGCCAGGCTGGGACCATGACCAGGTATCATGGTTCCAGCCTGGCCACCCCACCCTCCATCATGGTCCCTGCCTGGCCTCCCCTATAAAAAATATTCTGGCTCCGCCACTGGCTGCACGTGAACACACTGACAGGCAGCAGAGAGGAGGAGGAGGATGAGGAGGCGGACACTCGGCCGCCACCACAGTGCGCACACGTCCTTCTGAGGAGACCTCCTCTAAACCTGGAGATCACCATGGGCGCTGTTTGGATGGCGAGGAACTTGTGTTTGTTTTTGCTCTTGTTGTTAAATCCTCGCACCCAAAGCCTCGCAGTACCGGAGAGCCGAGGTAAGCTCACTCCGCCCGGCCACTCTGTATTCTTATGCACTCTTTCTGTTCTTATGCACTCTTTCTGTTCTTATTCACTGTTTCTGTTGTTCTCCCATCGCCTTTATCTCTGCACTTGGCAGCGCTCATTTAAAGGCTGCATTACGGTCACTAGCTCACTTTTATATCCTCCAGACTGATTTTGTAGAGCAAATAGCTACTCAATGATATACTACAATGCAAAGAAAAGTTGTTCACTTTAAAAATGCTTATATCGTTTAGTCCTACTAATATAATTACTTGCCCTCAATCACTATTTTTTCTATAAATTGCTCGCATCCAATGGAATTGTTGTGACTCGTTGATTTGTATTCTTTGCCAGTTATAAGCTGCGTGTATGGACAGTGGGCTTTCTAATGCAATGGTGTTATTATGACTTTATGACTTTAACGTGGCGCCACCTCTGTTTGCCGCAGATCAATGCGCAGAGGAGAGTGATGGCTGTCACATTGATGCGATTTGTCAAAATACCCAAGGCTCATACAAGTGCACGTGTAGAGCAGGCTTTAAAGGAGACGGCAAACACTGTGAAGGTAATTATGTGTTGAGGTTGTATTTACACCGTGTGGCCACCGTCCCTAAGTGGCGCGCTTTTAATGGCAAGTTTGAATTGAATTGAATTGAATTGAATTGAATTGAATTGAATTGAATTGAAAATTCTTAATTAGTCCCGCAAACGAGGACATGTACAGTAACAGCAGCAAGCAAAGAGTACAGAATCGACAAGAATGTATATATATACATGGATAAAAAATTAAAATTTTAGAAAAATTGCTCAATGTTAACAGTATATGTACAGAATGAATGTGGATGTACAGGTTGTTAATTTAGGCCGATAAAATGCCATTATTGATGGACACAACTTTTAACCCCATGAGCTACCGGCACACTTGTATTTGTTGACAATTGTCTTATTTTGTAGACGTTGATGAGTGTGACTTTGAGTACAATGGAGGCTGTGTGCACGAGTGTTACAACATACCGGGCAATTACCGGTGCACTTGCCACGATGGATTCCATCTAGCACACGACGGACACAATTGTTTAGGTAAGACAAGGTCGAAGTGTTCAAGTGTTGCCAAATCTGCGTGCAATCCTGCTTGTTTTTTTTCCAGAATCTATATTATTGCCCAATGGTCTGATGAGCGATGCCTTTCCATTGTCCTTCCCTGTATACCTTATGAGTTGTCATAGTAGCAGTCATCTTTTGCTGCATAAAAGGCATTTACAAAAATAAGGTTATTGCAACATTTTCACGTCAGACCTCATTTTGCTGACTTTGTTGACATGGCTATGTCCTATCTGGCAGTTGCCAATACTGCTGAGACTATTTTCTCTTCTGTTTTTCATATTGATCGCAAAACATGCTTACTCTTTATGATTTTATTAAAGCTTGACAATATTTTACAGCCTCTGTACTTTTACAAAGTTCTCTCTCTCTCTCTCTCTCTCTCTCTCTCTCTCTCTCTCTCTCTCTCTCTCACTCACACACACACACACACACACACACCCTTGTATCTATGTGTGTTGTGATCATGATTAATCCCAGAAACAAAATTTTCTTTCAGATGTGGATGAGTGTAAGTTCAACAACGGCGGCTGTCAGCACACATGTGTCAACACCATGGGAAGCTACGAGTGTCGCTGCAAACAAGGCTTCTTCCTCAGTGACAACCAGCACACGTGCATCCACCGCTCTGTGGGTGAGTGATTGTGAACACAGGGTCCACACCTTTAACCCGTTAAGGGGTCCACACCTTTAACCCATTAAGGGGTCAACACCTTTAACCCATGCTGTTTGTATTAGGCCTGAGAAGTTCTCATCTACAAGAGGAGTACAAGGGGTTAGACAATGGTCAAAGATATGGCGAGGGTAGGCTGGTACTTAAAATACTGGTATGTATGTAGAGGAACCTATTTCACACTCATTAAATAGCTTCTTAAAAGCTGATTAACATACATAAACGTATGTCTGTATATTCGTACATTAAGCTCTTTAAGGGATACCTGTTTTTGTTGCATGTTCTGATTGATGTATGATGCTTCGACTATACAACGTGCATTTGGTGTTCATTTGATGAAGTCATGTGTAATGTAAAATGATTTGTTGTAAACAAAGTGATGTCATTTATTTTCCACAGAATTTTGATGTGATTGGGAATGATAACATCCTATACAATGAATATGTTTTATTATTATATCCTATATAACTTTTGCTCATTGTGGCTGCCTGGATGTCTAGACTGTCGCTGTATCATCTATGTATGTGTGTGTGTGTGTGTGTGTGTGTGTGTGTGTGTATGTGGTGCGTGCTGAACCACAGAGGGCCTGAACTGCATGAATAAGGAACACGGCTGCGCTCACATCTGCAAGGAGAGTCCTAAAGGGGGCGTGGCCTGTGAGTGCCGCCCAGGGTTCCAGCTGGCGAGGAACCAGCATGACTGCATCAGTACGTGTGCTTCTGTTACTCCTGACCATGCGCCCCCAAACTACCGATCAGAAGGTCTGACCCCCCAGGGGCCATGTGTTCTGACCCTGCAGTTACCTGTAACCACGGCAACGGGGGATGCCAGCACATCTGCGAGGACATGGATGATGGGCCCGTGTGCCGGTGTCACGTCAGGTACTCCCTGCAGCCGGACCGGAGCTCGTGTGTAGGTAGGTGAGCACTGACGCCGTCTTGGGAGGCCACGCCCCTCTGGGTGCTCACGTTGAAACCCTCCCTGATTGATCGTTGTTGGATAACCGCAAAATGGATTTAACATGTCCTGGTTATTTCTGTTATTTCTGTGTATGTGTGATGAAGAGACCAATGGTTGGCTTGTAGTCATTGCATATTATTGCCAATTAGTAGATTGCGGCTGTTCTAAAGAACATACTTTAATAAGGAAGTCTCCTAATGGTTTTGTCCCAAAGATGGATAAAAGGTGGCACAAAGCGGTCTGTTCTAAGCAACGTGTCCATGCCAGTTCCCCTCGGAGTACGGCTCTGTGTCCCTACTTTCTTCTCGGTGGGGCGATAAGGATCGTTCCATCAGATAGCCGTGCAGGCGGTGTTGTGTTTCTGCGGTGCCAATGTGTGTGAGGTCCAAGATTATTGCGAGAAGTCATTGCGTGATGCGTTTGACTTCCCACCTCACTCGCTTTATCTTCCTCACAACAAGACCTGCCACACAGTTAACCTTCAGTAAAAACACGCCCCTGTTCACTGAGTCCCACCCCTGGCCACGCCCACATTATACATCATGTTGTTATTTACTCCCAAAACCAATGAGACATTCTTAGCATGTATCATAGCTCTTAGACTGTGGTACACGTAACAATGTCATATCAACAGGTCAAAACATTGAAAACATAACATGAAGTAAGCTAACAGTTCTCTTTTGATGATGTTGTGTGTGTTTGTCTACCAGAGCGAGATGAGACCACGGCTGAGCCCATGGAGCACAACATCACCGCCTTCACCGAGGTCGACAAACGTGTGAAACGAAGACTGCTCATGGGTGACGACTCCATTAGCAACTTGTTTACCAAACGCACCTTGTTTACCAAACAAGTTTTAAAGAGAAAGATCAAATATTTCATGCATGTGTGGGGTGTGTGTAGGGTATGTGTGTGTGCGTGTGTGTGTGTGTGCTTGTGTGTGTGTATGTGCGTGTGTGTGCATGTGTGTGTGTGCTGTACACACTGGCCCAGAGTATGGAGGCGAGGGCAGGAGTATTGCTTAATAAAGTCGAGCATTCCTCCGTCTTGGGAGCAAACTGTGAAATGGCAGTGGGCCTTGGCTCTCTCACCCACGATTTCCCCACCGGGAGAGAAAAAACCTGCCCTGGTGACAGTGTGGTACATTTCACATTTCCTTTCCATTTGGGGGAGTAGAGTATAAAGTGATGGCTTCCCTTCTCCTCATACGTCTGTAGAGGCCGTGTGTTGTGTTTCTGAGGTCGTACTTCAGCCCAGTATCTCCTGGTGCTCCTCAGTGTGAGGCTATGTTCTCACAAGGCCTCCGAGAGCGGAGGGGTTGACGTCCACTTCACCTGTGTTGGATGCTCCTCCCCCGGGAGGAGGTCATTAATCACCAGGCTACCCCTCCAGCAGTCCGCGTGTGAAACATGCAGCGCAGCCTTCAGGCGGGCCAATGAATGAAGACCTCAAACCCCACAGTAGACTGTTCTGAGATCATTTATGTAACCTCCCGCACTGCAGCGCTCCGGTGGCCAGCCAATCACACGGCACCTGGAGGAGAATATGTTCCGTTTGTGTTTGGTTTCCTCTGAGGGCGGCCGCAGGTGAATCTTTGAAGAGTGTTTCTGTGCGGCGGTTAATCCTCTGCACACACACGCAGGGAGGATCAGTCAGCAGCGGGCATTCACGCGGGGTCCTGTCGTTTCAGAGACGTGCGCGCTCAACAACGGGGGCTGTGACTGCACCTGCAAGGACACGTCCACCGGTGTGCGCTGCAGCTGCCCCGTGGGCTTCACCCTGCAGCCCGACGGGAAGACGTGCAAAGGTCAGACCGGCGTTCCTTCACCGACCTCCGTAGACCTTTGTCTACGGAGAATGAAAAATGAAAACAGTGTCATATTTGTAGTTCTTGCATTCCACTCCCACACCCACCGGCACGAGGAACACATTTCCACTGAGTTTCCAAGGTTTCCTGATATGTCCGATAAGTGAATAAGGTCCACAGAGAGGGAAACCGTCTCCTCATCTTCTGACTTCGCTGAACCGGGACTGACCCTACATGTCGTTGTCGATCCCCTTGCAGACATCGATGAGTGTGAGCTCCACAACGGAGGCTGTGAGCACTCCTGCAGGAACACCATCGGCAGCTTTGAGTGTAACTGCAGGAAGGGCTTCAAGCTGCTGAGCGACGAGCGCTCCTGCCAAGGTACCAAAACATGGATCCCCCCCCCCCCCTCTCACTTGGAATCAGCAGCGAAGGTGGGCCGGGACCATGAAGCACAATAGAATCACTGTTGTGTGTTGCAACGTCATAAAAACTGTACTTTTTAGTGGCGTCTCATTAAAAGCTTAATGACATTTAGGAAACGATTACAGATGAAGCAGAGCAAGGTCTTTTATGAAACACAATTTCATTTTTGTGACCAAAATGAAAAAGGAAAAAAAAAGAAAAGGTTGCATATGGTCTTTATCAAAATGTGTTGTGTATGTGTGTGTGTGTGTGTGTGCGTTTGAGGTTAAGTATAAAACACACACACAACACGCTCGTCTGGAGGCGGGAAACCCCTCTCTCTCTGTGCGAGTCATCTGCATGTTTCTCGTTACAGACATAGACGAGTGCTTCTTCCAGAGGACGTGCGACCACACGTGTGTGAACTCTCCGGGGAGCTTCGAGTGTGTGTGCAACAAAGGCTACACCCTGTACGGACTGGCCCACTGCGGGGGTAAGGCCTGTGAGGTGGGGGGGGTGGCGAACTAGGTCACCATGGATGCAGAGAACGTCTGGGCCGCATGGCGATTGGTCAACGTGTCTGTTGACATGCGTCTCCTTCATCGCGACGTTGACGAATGGCATTTTGAGTAACTAAGCGTACGACTACCCCACGGAGACGTTTCAACTGATCCAACATGTCCGTCCCCCACCGCCTCCCAGACGTGAACGAGTGCAGCGTGAACGGAGGAGGCTGTGAGCACCGCTGTGAGAACATCCCGGGTGGCTTCCAGTGCCACTGCCACCCCGGCTACAAGCTCCACTGGAACAGGAAGGACTGCATCGGTAAGACCGGGAGACAGACTCTCCTCGACTCCGTATGACATGCATGCAGTCCCTTCGCAAATTGTGCCGCCGCGCAAATGCCAAAAAACACCGCATCCCCCCCCCCCTCCGGAACATGGGACACAAAAACAGGAGATACTTTGAGTGGCTGTGTCGTCTCTTTTTTGTTTGTCTGTTTTAGAATCTTCTTCTTGGCCTTTAAAAAAGGGGAGTCCATGCTCTGTGGCGCTGCCGTCAGCGTGTTGGACATTGTCCCCCTGTGTTTGTCCTGCTGTGAACCGGGCCCGGCGCTTGTTGTTGTTGTTCTTGTCTTCTCGCTCTCCAAAGTCTTCTTTTTACCTTGGGGTCGTGTTGTGGTTTGGTTCTAGAGGCTGAGGGTGTAGCACCTCCAGCGCCCACGTCGTCCAGGCCCACGCTGAACTGCAGCAAGCAGGCGGGAGGGGACCGCTGCTCCCTGACCTGCCAATCCCAGGTCCACATCAGCAGCGGTGAGTGGGCGAGTGAGGGGCGAGTTAGCTAGCGTCTCTGTTTGAACAGCGAGCCTCGTTCTCCTGGAGGAGAACATGTCCCTACATGCTCCGTGTTTGCTCAAAGTGACCTTGCCTTTTTGGCCCCCTACTTTTGTCTTTGTGTTGGTGTCATGGATGGACGTATGTGCTTGTGTGCGTGCGTGTGTCAATGTGTGTGTGTGTGTTTGTGTGTGTCTGTATGTGTGTGTGTGTATGCGTGTTAGTGTGTGTGTGTGTGCGTGTGTCAATGTGTGTGTGTGTTAATGTGTGTGTTTATGTGTGTGCGTGTGTTAATGTGTACGTGCGTGTGCGTGTACGTGTGTTGATGTGTGTGTGTGCATATATGTGCGTGTGTTGATGTGTATGTGTGTGTGTGTCCTGCAGGAATGGAGGATTCCTACACCCTGACCTGTGGAATGCCTCTGCCCTGCTTGGCTGAGGCACAGAAGAACAACACCGGTCTGAACTGCTTCGGTGAGTCCTGGAGCTCAGGAGCAGCTCCACTATCTGGGGACGGATCTTTGCTCGGCACAACAACAACAGCCATCACCACACTCAGACGGGCATGTTTTCCATCACATCAGACCGACCGTGACGTTCAACAACACCCTGTGTTCCTCTGCTTTGATTCTGCAGGTCCAGAAATGTCCAGCGTTCCCCGCATTAAGGCCACCGCGACCTTCAGGTCAGGGGCCGGGAAGTGCAACCTGAAGCGAAGTCAGGAGAGGCTGAAACAGACTCTAAACACTCAGGCACTCTCAGGTACAGAGACCAACACACACACACACACATGCACAAGCACACATGCACACACAGGCACACACACACACGCACACACACACACACGCACCCCCACATGCAGGCACACACACGCACGCAGGCACACTTGCACGCAAGCGCACACACAGACACGCACGCAGGTACACGCACGCACACACACACACGCACACCACACCACACACACACACACGCACGCACAGGCGCACACACATACACGCACAAGCACACACCACACAAATTAGGACCCCTGAAATAGAAGATGCCTTCCGCATTGAGCTCCATCTTGTTCGTGTTACCGGTAGGAAAACAGTTTAGCTTTACCAGGAAGTGTCAGCCGGCCGATGTCAGCCCACTCTTTGAACGCCCAACCAGAGGTACACCCAAACAGGGAGGGGGAACGCACTGGAGAGGGGGGTGCCTTCAAGTCCCGGGCCTCTGCATATTGTCCCGTCGTGACAGGGTGAGGGGTAATTAGCCGCAGCGCAGCTCTCAGGAGGCGCTGACCCGGCCGTCCGTCAGGGCAGGTTCCGATTGGTGGGGATTAGCAAGTTTCTGCGTAGGGTTCCGGCACGCTGTCACACACCACCTCAGATGGACATCCCAGACACACACACACACACACACACACACACAGGGGAAGATAGAAAACATTGACCTGGTTGTTTTGACTCTTCCTCTCTCAGCCAACGGGCCATCATCTAGAGTTGATCAGGGCCATCTTTGCTAATGTGTGTATGCTTCTGTCCCATATCCACAGACAGCGGGTCCCCGTTCACAGAGAACGTCCAGTTCAGCTTCGTGAGCCTGCACTGTGCCTCGGCCGGCCGGCGGGCGCAACGCCCCCGCCAGGGCCGGAGGGCCGGAGACGAGGACGCCGCCTCCATCACGGCTAGCTTTGAGCTGGACCTGAACCTACAGGAGGTAACAGGTTGGTCTCTCTGCTGCCTGCCTGCTGACACACTGACCCACCGACTGACCAACTGACTGACTGACACACTGACTGACCCACCGAACGACACACTGACCCATCGACCGACCGACTGACGGCCTGACTGACACATTGACACTCTGATTGACGGTCTTACTGACACACTGACCCAACGACTGACACATTGACACACTGACACACTGCCTGACACACTGACTGACGACTGCATGTGCCCCTAACACAGCCATCTCTTTGGGGCACCTTCTGCTCTGGCTGGGCATCTTCCCAACTCTGGACCTTCTCCTCCTTCCTCCATGAAGCTTGCGGTGGAAGTATCTCCTGTTTTGTCCTGGGTGTGGGGGGCGCGGATCAGAAAAACAGGGGGTTCGGAGTCGCGTTGTTTGTCGTGTTGCGTGTGTGAACGGAGACCGCTGGCGTTCCCTCCCTCAGTTTGCCATGCTTTAAATGTCTCCATGACGACCGGGGAGATACACGCGTGTGTGTGTAGCCCCTGCTTCACGGTGTGAACGCTGTGTGGACCCGTTCTCCCAGCAGAGAGCTGCGACCTGGCGTGCGTGCGCCGGCGCTCCGAGAAGCGGCTGCGGAAGACCATCCGCACGCTGAGGAAGTCCATCCACCGGGAGCAGTTCCACATCCACTTCGCCGGCTCTGACTATGAGCTCTCCAAGAGCCTGCTGCTCCAGGAGCCTGTGGACCGGCAGGAGCACTGCGCTGCCAGACAGATGCTGGTGGGCGGCCGATGCGGTTAGTAAACACTTATTGATTCTAGCGCCGAGCTGCGACTGTACCGACTGCGGGGGGCGTTGGGGGATTTGGTGGCTGCTGACGCTGCTCTGAGCGCTTCACGCCTTCCTCCTGGTCTGGAGTAGAGGACGCTTATTATGGGATTTTTCAGTGGCGTCCGCCCTCTGGTGAAACACAAAAGCAGGAGCAACACTGAGTCAGATGGCCGGTAGCGTGTTTCCCCTCCTCCTTAAGTTTGGTGAAACACTGAGTGCCGGGGAGATTGAGTGAGACGCGTTGGTTTAATGATTGGATGGTGAGCAGGTGTTGGCCAGATGACTTCCATATTTGGCGTGCAGACATGGCGTAATGAGCCGGTGACGGGGGCGGGGGGATGGGGGAGGCTAGCAGAGGCACACAGAGAGAGGCTTGTTGCTCCTTCCAGCATCTCCCCACGTCTCTTACTCACTGGCATCGAAGGGCTTTCTCCCACCTTGCTGTTGCCCTCTGGATGCGGTTTATTCTCGACGCGTGATACTGGACCGTGTGTTTTGCTTTAGGGTCGCTCTGTCGATAGTAAAGACGCTTTGGTGTTTGTTTTGTTTGGCTGAAAATGTTCCTTCAGTTTTGCCCCAAACTAAAGTTCTGCTTCTCAGAGTATTTGTGTACATAGTTGTACGTTTAACATTATGATATGAATATATGTGCAATGCTGATATTATTTGTGTAGTATTCTCATTATTGTCATATTATTTAAGTAGTATTCTTCATGTAATACAAATTTTAATAGACTCACATTTTGGACATTTTGTCTTAATTGAAAAAACTTAACTCAACTTGAATGTTAGAGTTCAAGATTTACAAACAGTGTCCGGTTGACTGGTGTGGTTTTCCCCTTCTGTGAGTCGTATTTACAGTGGGAACAGCCCCTCTGGACTGACGGGGATAGTCTGGAAGACTTTGTCGTCACGACTACCGCGGACTGTTTCAGACAGTCCCCGGTGTACGAATGAGGACGCTGAGAGAACAGGGAACCCCGACGTGATGCAAGAGGGTTCCTGTTCCTTCATTGTTTGCCCATCAAATCTTCCCGCACTTTCGGGGTCAACGCTAAGCGGTGTGTGTGACGCGGGGTGCAGACATGAAGCGGGTAGGAGCGGGGGCTGAAGGCGTTCTAAAGCTGCGGCTCTTTAAAGGAGCTGTAGTTTCTACCCCCCCTCCCTTCCCCCCCGCCCCTCCGCCTGGCTTAGCTTGCAGTGCAGTTTAGTTCCTTTCAGTCGGCCCGCTCCATTGTGAACCGTATGGGGGCGTCACCCCAACACGTCACCCCAACACCAACACTACCACCGCTGCTACACGATTCTGTCTCATGAGGACACTGTTAAAGTCTCCGTCTCGGACTCCATGTTGTGGGACCTGGAACCTTCTGTCATATATCACGTTTGTGTTTAATTCGGTTGTTATTCCTAGAAACGTGTTTTAAAATACTCTTTTGAGGCGCCAGGCGCTTACCGCTCCAGGGCCGTCATGACGTCAGTATTCAGCGAGTCCACTTCCTGCGCTGGAATTGTTTGTTGCCAGGATATTTCTTTTGAATGTTTGTTTTTGCTCGGGAGATGTTTAGGAAGTGCTGTTGATTCAAGATGGCAGTTTGAGTGCAGTGCCCACGCCGCCCCGCGCCGCCCGCCGGCCCCCGGGGCGCGGCGGGGGCGCCGGCGGGGGCGGGCGCGGGGGGGGGCGGGGCGGGGGCGGGGGGGGGGGG
>JAOPJJ010000029.1:7593220-7610834 GCA_027122795.1 Enchelyopus cimbrius
GTTGATTCGGTTTATGTGTATATATATATATATATATATATATATATATATATATAAATAATTCAACACACCGTTAATAGACTCCCATGTTCAAAGCTCGCTCGGCGTACCGTCCGTCTGCAGCGCCGCCGGGCGGACGCCAGGCACCGCAGGGCGTCAGACGGCGTGGTGCAGTGTGTCGCCGGGCAGAATCACCCGGGCTCCGTGGTGTGCGCCCCGCCCCCCCCCTCACCCGCGCCGTCCTATAAGACGGAGCCAGGTGCGGTAAAACCGGTTCACTAGCATCCGTCTGTCTCGTACTTCCTGAGACGGAGTACTCGGTTGTTTCTCAATGCCCTCTCATCCAATCAGATCACCCCTCCTCAAGAGACGAAACCGAGTACAAAGTGGAAGACGTATGCTTCAAAGCGAGAAACGTCCAGAGTCACACGAGGTAGGACCGGTGTGAACAGGAGCGTCGGACTGAGAAGTGCCGCGGATAAAGGATTTAACACCTTTGTGTTGTGTGTGTTATTGTGTGTGTGTTGTGTGTGTTGTTGCAGTGAGAGGGAGGTCCCGGCCGCCGCCGCCGACGGGCCCAAGGTCCCGGTGGTCTGCCTGGAGCGTCTCAAGGTCCTGGTTGCCCGCCTCCCGCCGCACGGACGGCGCCAGAGCGACCCGCTGCCGGCCGGCGCTGGCGCTCCCAGGGTCCAGGTGGGTCGGCTAGCCCTAACCCTAGCACCCTGCTTACACACGTTCAACACGGTCATAGTGCTGTACAAAGACATGAGTACCTTTAAAAACTTGAAAAGGACATGAAGGTAAGAAGTGAAGTGATCTGTAGCGAATGCCTCAGGGCTCCAATTAATGAAACAGATATGTTAATTGAACTATTCATATAAACACAAACACCATCCCCATAATAGTAATGATATTATGGGACAGAGACGCACTCACTAAATGGTTCATTAGTACTGAAGTTCTCTTAACAAGCTCAGTGGTAATTTAATGAATTAATTTAATGTTTGGTCATTCTAGGACGGTCTCTGTTCTATAATCGGTCCTGTCGTTGTGTTCTGCCTGCATAGGAACTTCCGGGTGGTTCTGCGTTCAAGAGGGCCACCCTGCTGTTCAACACCCCGCCCTACACAGCGTCCCAGAGCCCGGACCCCCCTGGACCCCCCGCTGACCTTCAGGATCTCCAGGACCTCCAGGGCTCTGAGCCCAAACACGTGCCTTCTCCGCTCTTTGACCCGGACTCGGACTCAGAACTCCTCTCCCAGCCGGACGCGGAGTACGACCCCCAACTGGACTCAGACCTGTCCCAGGACTACGAGCCGGGCCTCGGGTCTTCGTCGTCTTCGGAGGTGGACCCTGAGTCCATGGCCCGGGCGGGGTCAGGGGCCGCTGGGGAGACGGACCCCGGGGGGGACTGGGACGCCACAGGGGCGTCGGACCCCATCAGTGAGGACTACCTGCCCCCGGGTCCTGAGGACTACGTCCATGGGGATCTGGGAGACGCCGAAGATCTGGACACCGCTGACGACGTGGACTCGGACGACGGCGACACCGAACCACAGCCGGACCCCCACCAGCACCCCCACCCTGACTCGGAGCAGAGCTTCCAGGCCGGAGACAGTGACTCCGACGCTGCGTCCAACCACCCCAGAGACTCCCAGTTCTCTGGGGACTCGGAGCCAGAGCTGGACCTATCGGAACCAGACGTGAACAATGAGGACGACGACGATGAGGATGGTGGTGGTGGTGATGATGATGATGAGCCCCGGGCTCTCCGCTCGGACCTTGATGAGGGCCCCCCCGTGGGTCTCAGGACCCTGCTGATTGCCAACCCGGGACCTGGGGGGGAAGACCACGAGGAGATGGAGAGCGAGGACTTCTGCGCAGTGTGCCTGATCGGAGGAGACCTGCTGTGCTGCGACCGCTGTCCCAAAGTCTTCCACCTGGCCTGCCACATCCCCGCGCTGCGCAGCTTCCCTGTGTGAGTAGCCAATCACAGAAGGTCTCACTGGGCTACTGCTGCTCTCTGACGCCTACCCGTGCTTAACCTGTGGTTAACATGTGCTTAACGTGTGCTTAATGTGTGGTTAACGTGTGCTTAATGTGTGGCTAACATGTGCTTAACGTGTGCTTAATGTGTGCTTAACGTGTGCTTAACTCTAGGGGCGACTGGCTCTGCACGCTGTGTCGGGATGTCCTGCAGTCAGAGGTGGAGTACGACTGTGAGATCGTGGGACCGGCATCAGGACCGGGGCTGCCCTCCTGTGACCTGAGGGTGAGACCCTCTCCGAAGAGATAGAATGTTGAATTGGAGTTTATACTGTATATATAATATATAGAGAGAGATAAGCGGGGTGTTAAATTGGTGTTAGCCAAGCCTTAGCCAAGGTTAGGTTTTCATTTGTGGCAATATCTCAGAGTGACATTATAATCTGTTTGCTCCTGAAAGAAATGCCAGCGCCTCACTCTGCTGCTCTTCAGTAACGTCCTGAGCGCTCCCTTCCACGAGCCCGTCAGCCCACTGGTAAGTGGAATCGCTATCTGATTTACCCTCTGATGTACCCTTTGATGTACCCTCTGGTGTATCCCCTTCAACGTGAACGTCCTTTTAAGATGTTGCTGTTCTTTTTTACCTCCAGGCTCGACATTATTACCAGATCATCAAGAGGCCCATGGACCTGTCGCAGATCCGGGCCAGACTGGGCAAGAGCAATTCGCGCCATTACACCTCTCCGGAAGAGTTTGTGGCCGACGTCTATCTCATGTTCCACAACTGTGCCAAGTTCAATTACGTAAGTACCAGCACAGTGTCTCACTACAATTGGCTTAATCAAAATGAGCTGCATATGGTGGTCGTTAGTCACTGCACTGTCTCGTCTGATGCTGTGGTCTCGTGTCCTCGCTCGACATCGTCTTCATCAGCTCAAGTGCTGTCCCAGCCCTCCATTTTGTATTCAGCGCTGACTCCTGAACTCCCTCATGCGCGGTCGCCACGCCCTCGCTGCCGCTGACACACAGCGGCTGAGTGAACCTGCCAATAACCAGGGTTCCAGGTAGCACTGCCTCAGGACATACGAGAACAATCTAACTTCTAAAGGACATTCTCATCAAAGTTATCTGGTAACATATGAGGTGTGAAGGTGACAGTTCAGGGGTCCGTTCTTTGATCAAATCAAGGAAAATGTGCAAAACTTCTTGAACTGCTTTCAGTTCAATAAGGTCTTTCTTTACCTTTTGTTTGGCCAATGTTCTGTCATGGAACTGTTTAAAGTGAGTGTTTTTTGGTCTGGCATAGACCTAGGGTACCCTTTCCCCCTAATGAGGAACCCACTGTAACACTTCTGTGTGTAACACTAACCTGTGTGTAACGCTAAACTGTGTAACGCTAACCTGTGTTGTAACGCTGTCCTCTCATCGGAGGGCAGCCAGACTCGGAGGTGGCGCAGGCGGGCCGGAGCCTAGAGTCCTTCTTCAACTCGCGGCTGAACGAGGCCTTCCCTCTCGGGGTGTTCCTCCCAGCGGGGGAGGACTCGGACAGCGGGGAGGAGTACGACGAGGCCTACAGGGCAGCGGAGAACGGGTTCCCCTGGCCGGAGAGCAGGGAACAGTGTCACAGGAAAAGGAAGAGGAGGCACTCGCTGAACTCCAGGAAGCATCACTCGTAGTCATGGAGGAAGTGTACTGCTACCATCAGGGGGCAGTGACTGGACACCTGGAGGACTGTGTGGGCTCTCCTTGGCTGATTTTTTACTTATCTCTCAAGTCGTGATGATACATTAGACCTGCACTATCTAGCAGTAGTTGTTTGTATATTTCCATGGAGAAGATAGCTGCAGTAGAGAAGTAATACGGTGCAGGTCTTAAACACGTAACATCACATTCACGTTCAAATCAAGAAATGTACACACACACCGCACTGACATACATAGGGCACTGAATGATAAATGTGTCAAATGCTAATTTGTTTAATATTTTTTATAATAACAGTATTAATAATAACAGTATTTCACCCCTTACATACCCACTCTGATACTTCCTGTCATCCTGGGGTCCTGAATATAAAGACCCCTCATGTAAGTGTTACATTATGTATTAAGTATAATCTATCTATGTTTTTTTTTTACATTGCACACTTGCTATGCGTCTTAATGAAGTGGATATCTGGAATCTATTGTTAGCTGAGCATTAATACTACATTGAAACCCCAATTACCATATGCAGCACTTTGGATCGTTCTGATTAAGATGACCCATCGTAATATATATGCCTACTATACATATTTCTATACTCTTTTAATATAATAAGTTCATTTTAGTCACAAACAATTGCAGGCAGTTGTTTTGAGTGCGTCTTTGTGAGACATGTTGGACATGTTATTTATTAATGCTTTATCCGTTCCAAGTTGAGCTGAGGTGACCGTCAACGTTGAAAAGCTGTAGTAGCTGAAGGAGTTCATTTAGTAACACTGGTTATGACTTCTTTATTCTACACGGTTGTTAGCTTAGTTTGTTGAGCTTTGTTTAATTTCACATGTTGATTTTTCTAGATTACAGGGCTCTATGCCCCTGCCCTCTCTAATCAATGTAATGTTGACATGCACATAGTTATTGATGGCCATCTTCCCATCATATGAAGTACAGGCATAATCACTATTTAATGTATAGTTGTGTTAAATAACCTTTTTTTGTCAACACACCAGTTTCCATGTCAATAAAATCAGTTTAACAGCCGAAACTCAAATGTATGATCATATAAGTGATCCTGTTGTAGACTAAGATGACATCGTTTTGATGGACTTTTCTGAAATAAATGCCTCTGTAGGCCTATGTTATAAAAGGGTGAAGTATTTTCTGTTTTTGGTGAACGTATGATTTACATTTTTTTCAAGGCAACAGGATCCACCAAATGTGTTTACTAGACACCTTCAGGGTTGCAATAAAACAAAATTGAACGCGGAGCATGGGGACTGGCTCTATACTGCGTCTTCTCTTGCCGTACTGTCAGACCTACCTTGAAGAAATGCAGAGAGAAAACAAACAGCAGCAGAAGAATCCCCGGTGAACATAAAGTAGTGAATACAGGTGCACTCTGAGTAACAAGAGACAGCAGTCCATGGTGCTGCCACAGGATCAAGACAACCATGTTCCACAAGACCAGAGTTCTCACAACGCAGGACCGGTCATGCACAGAAAAGGACAGATGACTCCCGATTTCCTGTAGTGTCGTCATCTCTCTCACTTCATCTCTCTCTCACTCTCAATCAATCTCTCTCTCCCTCCATCTCTCTCTCTTTCTTCCTCTTCTCCTGATTAGAACATGTAATCGTCTTGGTGACTTTGTTATAAATGTTAAATAATTCAGCAGCTGCAGTGCAACAGCAACAAAACATTCATCATCTGCATTCCTTACCTCCACTGCACTGTTACAAGCTCAAAATGGATGCGTTCAAACAGAGATGTTCTGAAGAAATACAATGACATTTTTTCACCGGAAAAACAGTTTGATCCCATTGTAATCGGTAATGTCATGTAGACGTAGTCATCTTATATATATACTTGCCTTTTTACTGTATAGGCAGTAGTGTATGCAGGGTCAGTGCAACACATTGTGTTAATACGACACAAGGTGACGACCAACTGATGCTAACTTCAGTCAATATATTATTTTCTGAGGAAGAGAGGGAAGGCCAGATGAACGGACAGTTCTACCACTCTGCCTCCGTGGTCACAGGGCGGCTCTGGGTTCTGGTCTCTCTGATTGCCATCTCTCAGTCGTAAGACCTGGAAGACCTGCAAAGGAGAAATGGAAGGACATTTTGACAAGGGAAGCCGTCCATGAAATTGAAAATTTGAAGAACGAATGATTTTCTCCCCCTTTTTTCAAACTGGGGTTTTAAAGTGGATTCTATCCTCCTCCTCTAGAAATACACTCACACAAGCCAGCTACACATGTTGACATTTCGTACTTTGAGGCTGACTTTTACTCTCAGCCCTAGTTGTTGGAAATCCTCTGGTGACGACGTCAAGTGATGACATTGAATAAGTCATACTGAGACATAAAGTACATACATTCAAAGATATATATTTTTTCTTTAATTGAATTATTTAAATAGAAAAAAAGGCGGGATCATATATCTTGCATGTTCCCCAATTTATGAATAACTTTCATAAACGTTTTAACATACTAATCATTTTCTACCACTACGTGAAAGCATCATCTGTGGAGTGTGCTTTAAGACTGAACTGTGTATGTATGTGTGTATGTGTGTGTGTGTATGTATTTATATGCATGTATGTGTATGTGTATGTGTGTGTATGTAAGTGTAAATCTGTGTATGCATATGTGAATGTGAATGTGTATGTATGTGTATGTGTATGTGTATGTACATGTATGTGTGTGAATGTGTAAGTGTAGAAGAAGGGCTTTGACTGTAGAATCTTTGAAATTTGAATTTCATTGGAAGCTTGCTTCAGAAGATTAGTGGGCCTCGGTGAGAATTCTCTGCTGAGCTCGGAGGTCAGATAGCCTACATTTTATATTGTGTGTGTTTGCATCTCAAAACAAATAAGCACTTTGTTCACTGGCCTGTTTTTCCCAGCAACATAAAAACTGCTTTATCAGGAAATAACATTTTCCATTATGGGCAAATATGTACTTGTTCAAGAAGAAATACTTGAATCTGCAGTGAATGCAGTTCAGTGATAAAGATAGAGCTGTATACAGGACCTGAAAATGTCTGTGTGACATCAGGCTATATGTGTTGCAGTATATCTATATATATATATATATATATATGCATATCGAGATATGTTGTCACTCAATATATGCCACATAGTATTATGTTGTCAGGACAAGACTAGTTGGATGGTTCGATTTCACATTTAATTGTTGCCTTATATGTTGTTTTACTGTGATTTAATCTTGACGATTGTAGATTAATTATTTCCAGCTCATAGAGTAACAACATAACATATTTCCCTCACAGAATGTATTAATCAGCACAGTTACTGTAAACCGGAGAATGGCAGTGGACCGGCCTGGTCAGCGATACGGGCAGATGTGTTCCTATTGGGCAGCATTGGTGTGTGAAAGTCTTTCCCTAATGCCACACATTCCCCACCACATCACAGAGGCCCGGAGGAGAGCGCTGAGGCATGAGACTAAAACGTGCCCTTTGACCTGCTAAGACTGACACCAAGCAAGGGGAATTCACTGGAGGGAAAATATGAATATTTAACTTTATAAGGGACACGGATACCAGCAGAAAGATAACCCCACATGGCTATAAACATGGCTATAAAAAAGGTAATGCATTTGAATATGGTCATGGTGACCAGACCACAAAAGTTAAATTGTCCAGACCACAAAAGTTAAATTGTCCACAATGGCAGTGCCTTGCGTGCAAAATGTCATGTGGTCTAGAAGAGTAACAGATCAACCATACTAAGTACACTGTTCAACGTTCCGTAAAGACTAAAATGTTGTTTTCAGCAGTATAAAAGGAATTTCAGCACGGCGTGAAACCAAGACGAAAACTGCAATGACAATTTTCCCCCACTAGATAGAGACTAATTTCCACGCCTTGAGTCGAGGGAATGTTGGTCAGTACCGCAGTGTGTCTGTAGAGGCGCTACAACTTCAGAGCGTGAATTAATGGTTTGTGTGTGTGTGTGTGTGTGTGTGTGTGTGTGCGCGCGCGCGCGCGTGTGTGCGCGCGCGTGTGTGCGTGCATGCATGTGTCTCTGTTCTGGCGGTTCGTGCTACAGAGGCGCTCCAGAAAAGCGAGGACACTATAGTTTGTCTCTCATCGTTTTCCGTAGCTGTTCGTTACACACTTTTAGAGACGCACTAACAACGCACAACTCAACAAGTGTATAATTATGTTGGCTGATTAAGGGAAGATACGCGTAAACACGGTAAATGTAGATGTTTACCCACAGAAAGAGTCTGTTTGTGGTGAAAGCCAAGCAGGGAAGTGAATTCGTATGTCGTTGCCATGACAACAACGCTAAGGTACGTAATTCTCACTCTGCCCTTAGACACCGTTCGCTATGTGGAACGATGCAATTACAATATGTTATTAGTGCCATGAATATTGAGGGCCATTTGTATTGCGTGCATATTTAGTCGCTTGTGTAGCTTGGGCTTTGAGTATATTAGTGGGTTTTATAGCCAATTAAAACTTTTTTGGACGTGGAGGTCAAATATGAAGTCACGTTGATAAAGCAAGGCTTCTCAATAAAGCAAGGCTTCCCAAAAAGTGTATTTTAATACCCTATATAGGTATACAATACAACACAAAAGGTGTGTTTACACTTGTGTATTCACATGAATACTCCACCAGTAAAGGGTTATCAGTTTCTCTTATATATATTTACACAATGCAACGATAATGCCTTTATGGGATATATTGGATATAGGCCTTATGTTTGGACATGGCCTGCATTCATCTGAATAGCATCGAGTGGTATGCCATTACTACAATAAGACCATGGAGAAATATTGGATGTGTTGTCCCCATCGCCCAGGCAACATGTGAAATGCTCTGAACAAATTGGGCAATTTGATCTTTCAATGTCCTTGAACCAATCATATCCTTTCTACAAATCCGTTGGACATGGTTCAGGACAAAAATAAAGGATTCAGAGAACATGGATTTGTTAGTTTCAGCTGTCATCTCACTTGCAGTGGGCTATAGGTAAATCATGTGATTTATTGAAATGTATATAATGTAACGTGTTGGTGACTATTATTGATAGTCTCTCCCACTCTCCCTCCACTGGCATATTAGGATTCCCTTCATAACCTAATGAAATGGCCTGGCTCAATATTTGCATTCTAAACATGCAATTTCTTGCCTCATCAGGTAATGTAATTCCATGCTTCATTAGGACTGTGAAGTTTATCATTTGTCATCAAAGCCAAGCTGTCAATAAATGATTAACCTTCATTTCAGGAAAATGAAATATTTTGGATGAGGCAATGCTGATTACAGTTTTCATTATAATTGCAGTCTGTTAGTTTGAATTTGGCTGAATTCTGCTGCTTGATTATTGCAGAGAATCACAGTCATTATAGAGCTGCCTGGGCCTAATTAAGCGCGCCGGGTAAGTTGAAACGACAGGGCTGCAAGCGCTTCCGTATGGTGAATATCTTAATGGTCCAGTGATGTGGATGAAATGTATTGCAAAGAGTAGGTCAATAAGACTTCATTCCCCCACAGTATTTTACTGTGTGGCGGAAGTTAAACTGATTTACCCAGCTTTTTTTATTCATCGTGTTGCTTTGAGTACGTTACACACACTGTACGCAAGCTTCACTTATCAATAGAGAAGCACATCTTTGAGACAAGGTTGTTGATGAGGCTGTGTGTGTGTGCGCGCGTGTGTGTGTGTGTGTGTGTGTGGGGGGGGGGGTTGGGGGGGTGTTGATAACAGTGTTACCTGTTCCCTGTGTTCCCTGTTCCCAACTAAGGTTGGTGGAGATTGAAAATAATGGCAATACCTGGTGGTTAAATTCCCATACTGTCCATACTGTGTACAGCAGGCAGCAGTCTGCTCATATTCACGATATGGCAGCGTTATATTTTTCTCACCTGTTGGCTGAATAAGCCTAACTTCATAGCTCCCTCGGTGAGCGAGTTATAAGAAATGTTGGGCGTCGTTCGTGACATAATACCTTCCATAATTACTTTTAGCATGAAATCAGATCTGAGTGGCCCAGCCAGCAGGCGCTGTGGCGTATAGATTGCGTGTGTAGCGGGGCAGGCGACGTATTGATTGAAGAGAAAGATGCATTTATCTTTCTCTTTGTTTGTGTGCCCAGTCTATAATGTGTTATTACTACCATTTCGCCCACTGCTGCTGCTATATACCTATTATAAACTATTCTTGCCAGACGAAAGCAACAATATTGTGGTTCTTGCGGCACATCAAAACACACCAATTGTAAATACCTTATAAATGCAGAACTATGTCAACTTGAACTTCTGTCGCTTGTGCTTTGTTGACAATGGCACGTACAACTGTTAACCAAATGGAATACTCTTTGCTAAACTGCTGCACTGTATTACACCAGATAGACTAATGGGAATGAAGAGGCCAGTGGAGTTAATGGCGTCCTCCCTGTCATACATACGTGACCAGATTAAACCAGGCTGCTGTGATGGATTGCCCCCATCTCGCTGCCAACCGGTCCGACAGCTTTCTTTCCTTTCACCGTTTCACAACATGGCGGCCATGCTTTTCCAAAGCTTCTGTCATGGAGAAGAAAACCATTGGCGAAGTCTCGACATGTGCAGAAGCTTCTAGAAGCCAGGCCGACAGCTTGGCTAGAGGTCGCCTGATTGGCTGTTACAGTAAACAGGATATGTAATTAGCTACGGTTTCCATGATGACTTGACCTGCACAAAGAAGCCAAAGTGAATTGATATCTATTTGAGATGAAATAAGACATATGAACAAAGGTAAGCAGCCGTAGTGAAACAGTAAATCTGAGGCTGATGTGTTTTCTGGCTGCGGAGGAAGGACCGCCCCTAGATTTAACTGTTGTATGTTCAGTGAGCCTTTTATAAACATTGAGCCCAAGAAGCTGTTTCAACGTTTGTTTTAATTTAAATGTGAAAATTAGCATTATGGCGCATGCAATTAGGCAAAGCAAACAACACATTTCTGTGTGCGAAGTCCAAGTCTGTTTAAACGACCATCTGGGCTGAATAAGAAAGTAAAAAACAGACAAATAGAATATGACATTCACCACAACTACTAAAACAATTTCTAAAGATTTACTACAATAGCCAATTCTAAAAATGGGTTCCTGATTTTAATTGGATATTCAAAATGGGTGTTTATTCTCAGATTAGAGTAAACATGCCATTTGTCCAATTAAGATGTATCCACTAAAGCATATACTTATGAGGAAGGGCCCTATAAATAAAGAGCCAAAAATGCATAATTAACAATGTAACTTGTTTATAATATAATAGTCGAAAGTGAACTATAACACACAGAATGTTCAATTTCAATAGGCTATCAACATATTTAGGTTCATCAACATATAAGGGTCAAGGTTCTCCATCTGAAGGTAGGTTATAATGTTTGTCAGAACACAACGTTCCTCAGACCACCGGGTGACCAGCAGGTCAGCCATATTTAATGAGACAGACATAATGTTGTCATTTGTAATGGAAACACAAGGGGTCAATGTAGAGCTCTATCTCTACCCTAAGCACACAAAGGACCAATAAGTGATAACCAAACAGCCAATGTACTTTAAGACCACACAGGGCCATTCGAGACCGGTGTCTCTGTGGTGCACTATTTTAGTCTCCTGACCCTGAACTTGTACTCCATTTCAACCCATCTGGCCACAGGAATAAGAGGCCACCATCTTGGACACCTGAGGCCTCTTCAAGCACCCCCCTACCGTTATTTATCCATAACACATTCCTTCATCACATGACGCCTCCATCTCCTGCAAATGAGCTGTGATTGGAGTTTCCGGAGGCTGTCAGGGCGGTTTGATTAGAGACATGGCAGCGGATTATGGCGGAGACGGGCCTGTCGTGAGCGCTGTGCCGGGGCTCAGATAATGTTCCAGAGTGAAGAGGTTAAAGACACCACTTCCTGGTTAATAATTAATGGCTGCCTGTGTGTGGGTGATCCACATCACTGCTCACAGTCATTGCATGATAATTGCTTTACATTTAATTTGGCTTGTGAGTGGCTTTTCCTTCCCTCCGAGCGAGGTAAATTGTGCTTAATGTTAATAAAGGCTCAGTCAGTGAAAGGAATTTGGGTGGAAACCAATGACAGGAGACCAGCTGAATGGTCTGCTATTAGGCCTTGCGTCTTTACTTCTAATTTGAACCCGGCTAATGTCTTTACACTTCAGTGTAATTCCAAATTGACTCTCAAATATTTTCCTTGCTCTGTAAGAAGCACAGGGCGTGCTGAAATGTGTCTCTCCTCCTGGTTGCCATGCTGAAAATATGTGTGTTTGTTTTATGTTCGGGGTGAGCACATTTTCTCTATTGTTGTGCTTTTCGCTCAGCAATGTAATTACTTTTGCTGGGTCCACAAGCGGGTACTGCCAAGAGCTCTCTGCTATCCTGCTGCTGATTACAATTCTTCTGTTGAGAGCTGCACTAAACATTTAAGGGGGACGATATTGAGGTATGTATACATGGCTTTGTAGGAGGAGAGAAAAAACAAATAAATGTCCTCACACACTCAACCAGAGCAGTTCTTGAATTGATTTGAGTCAGGGTTTAATCATGCCGAAGAGAAGCTGTGTTGGACCGCCAGGATATTTGGTCTTAAGTGTAGCGCTAAAAGCAGGGCTGCTTTTGACTCGCAGCGCGTCTGGTCCAGATCGCTGCCACGCCGTGTAGGAGTCTCTAAAAGGGGGCACACACCTCGTGGACTCTGAGAGGGTCTATAAAGTAAGGAGGCTGCTTTCAGAGGTGGCTGAGTTGTAAATGCACCTACGGGTGTCCTCCCGCCTTAATAGACTCGGGTGATATAAGTCTTCATACGCTGGCCAGCTAGGAATGAGCTCACCTTTAAATATCTCCTGTAATCTGTATTCAATGGTACTTTAGGCCGCGTCACCTTCTGCATGGGGCGGTCGAGTGGCGGTCTGTACAGGCTAGCAGCCCTCGCTCACTCTTTCCCATGATGCCGTAGGTGAAGAGCTAGCGTGCATCATTCCTAGCGAGCGACAGCAGCAGCAGATGCTAGCGCAGCGGGCCAGAGGATGACCTCCAAACACACGCGGGCCAACGGCTCCGAGAGGAAGGTGCCTCACAGCCGCATGGAGGCAGAACACAACCTCAAGGTACGACACACAACCTCAACGTACCGACACACAACCTCACCATACCGCCACACAACCTCACTGTACCGCCACAACCTCAACGTACTGGCAGACACAACCTCAACGTACAGCTACACACAACCTCAACGTACCGCCACACAACGTCAACATACAGCCACACAACCTCAACGTACAGCGACACACAACCTCAACGTACTGGCACACAACCTCAACATACTGCCACACAACCTCAATGTACCTCCATAACAACCTCAACGTACCGCCACACACAACCTCAACGTACAGCCACACAACCTCAACGGACCGCCACACAACCTCAACGTACAGCCACACAACCTCAACGTACCGCCACACACAACCTCAACGTACAGCCACACAACCTCAACGGACCGCCACAGTCCTGCCCTCCTCCGGCACTCAGAGCACAAAAAACCTGGAGCATACCGTTAGCCTGGCAGCTCTATGGAGGACACCTCTCTCAGTGCTATCATGCTGCTCCCACAGCGGTCTCACACCCTTCACCCCCACACAGGTCTCCCCCCCTCTCTCCGGTCCCCCCCGCTCTCCTTCCAGACTCAAAGGCATCCGTTGCGCCGACGTTGCCTTTGCAGAGATAATGATCGAGTTAATTAGACCTGAGATTGAATGAACCGCAGCAGCACCTTAATCATTCGTTATTTGACTAGAAATACTTTATTCTGGAGCTCCAGAGACAGAGACGCACCCCCAACACATCCTGCTTGTTTCAAAGTGCTGTGGAGATTCAGATCCGTGTGTCGATGCGTCATGTGTTTGTAATACAAAGTAAAAATGTTCGCTGTGAGAAGAGGAGTTGTAAAATCACGGGGTAACCATCTGTTTCCTCTGAATGTCTCCCAGAGTTCAGAGCAGATCGGTGATTACACTATCTATTAACGGCTCCTTTTATTACCCTATTAAGAAAATATACACTTTTGGACGGACACTCGGGCAAGGCAGCTTCGGGGTGGTGTTTGAAGCCATGCACATGGACACCAAGAAGAAATGGGCTATAAAGAGGGTGAACAGAGAGAAGGTGAGTACTTTTTACTTCTGTTTTAACGACTTGAGCTTCACTTTGTCCCCAAATGTTTAAAGGGACGCGTGCACTGAGAGGTGAGGTTACGGTGTGTCAGAACGCAGGATCACCGGTGGTGAATGTGTACAGGCAGGCAGTCATGGAGTCATCCTGTTGGAGCGGGAAGTAAACATTCTGAAACACGTGAACCATCCGCAAGTCATACACCTCAAAGAAGTCTTTGAAACACCAAAGGTGGGCCACACTCTCTCCTTACTCCAGTTGAAACTAGCAGTGATTTTACCGCACTGCACATTGTCTGCCTTCCATGTAATATGTGTTTCCCTCTTCCTATGCAATGCCTTCCTAATGAAGGACGCTTAGGAGCTATGAACATAAAAAAACTGCTATTCTTGACCAGCTATTCTCGAATAACCTAGCAACCGGTTGTTATCTATATTTTTATAACGGTGAAGAAGGCCCAAGATGGCAGCCTGGACTGTGCATTAGGAAGCCCTCCAGTTAATGGCCGGCCTCCATCTCCATCGCTGTGCTGCAGAATATGTACCTGGTGACGGAGCTGTGTGACGGGGGGGACCTGAAGGAGCTGCTGCAGAAGAAGACCTTCTTCACGGAGGACGAGAGCCGGCACATCATCACCAAGTTGGCCCAGGCCATCGTCTACCTTCACAGGAAAGGTGCGGTCCTGCCCCCACCACACGGCGGCATGCACCCAACGTGGACCAGATCCTTATGATGAGGTCCAATAGGGGTGCGATCCGGGACAGGTTTCCTCATTAAACATGGGTTTCTGTACTCTCCATACGTTGATGGAGTTGGAAACCACAGCAGATATACCTAGAGCACCGGCTGCACTGTATAATGCATTATTGATTTTACTCTTGTAATAAGTAATACAATAGTGACTCTTTGGTCAAATTGGCTTCATGGCAGAGTGGTGATGTGATATTTCACGGCCGTATGGCTTTCAATCATTACAGAATCCAGTTTATTTTAACGAGGTCATAATGAACAAGTGGCCAGAAAAAAAAGGAGTTGGGCATATATAATTGAATCTGAGGGCTTTATTTGGAGATGGTATGTTTTGCCCTTCTAATGATGAAATCTGTGGTGAGAGGTAATTGCTTGGCAATGAGACAGCATTACATGTGGCTAATGACTCATTCACAATGAGCTCGGGAAGACTCTGATTAATAGGTGTTTTCACACAGTGTCCCTGCGCGGCGGTTTAGCGCTGAACTCCATAGCATCTAATGATACCCAGGGGAGCGCGCTAGCTATAGCCAACGTACAAAGTACACCGTGATTAAGTTGGGGGACAAACACCCAGGCTCCCATGCTAATTTGGCCCTTGGTGTCTTCGTATTTTAAAAATGCGCGGCCAGTTGGCCAGTATTTACGTGACTTTTAAAAAGAGTCAAGAGAATGAATGTGTTTATATACTATTACTCACTTTTCTCTTGGTATCAAGCCTCCTTAGTGGTTGGCGTTAGAAAACTAAACAAATTCTGTGATGGTGATTTGCCATGGACATGACATACATGCATCACTCAGTTTAGTGATGCATGTATGTCTTTGTCGACGCAGGAAGGCACAATCAGACCTACATTGAAGAGATTGTTATTTTTAAAGTTGCTTTCTTCCAGGTCCTTATACTACATCACACCAAACCATTTGCAGAAAAGTTGTTGTTCCCTTCCCCTCCCTGACGGAATCATTTTAAGAGAGAGAAACGTAATGAGTTCTGACACTCCTTCCTCTAGCGCCAACATTTAATCTCACCTCGAACTCTCTGGTGCTCAGACGTCCGTCTTGTCAGGGTTTTAATGGGGTCATCAGGGTTTTTGTTAGAGAACACTAACCACCGTAACGTGAGACCTGTGGTTGAAGATGGACGAACACCTCCATGGTGGTGTTGGGTGATTAACGCTATAGGCTTTATAATCATTCATCACTGTCCTTTGACAATGATACTGACACTAACAACGGTTATAGAAGCTCATGACATTGACATGTTAATGTTGCTTTACCAATAATACATTCTTAACCGTTGTTAGTGTCTCTCTCTGTCTCTGTCTCTGTCTCTGTCTCTGTCTCTCTCTCTCTCTATATATATATATATATATGTATATATATATATACAGTGGTTAAAGTGGGATTTGGTAGGTGGGGGTACTCTATATTCCGGTGCGGGGGGCGGGGGTTGAAAGAAGGTCAGCTGATCCCATCCTGTCCACAATCACCTATTTTCCATTTCTATATTTTTGTAATCAAAGTGATATAAGGAGGTCTCTAACCAAGGACCTGACCATGAGCCATATTTTGGTTCCATGAGTTGGTGCATATTATATGGAGAAAATTTTGAATTTTGTAGATCTGATTTCCTGCATTATGGTGCAGTTTGAGGATGGAAGGCCAGCTGGAAATGAACAATCAGTGCTGACATTTAGATGTGAAACTTATATAATTTACTCTAACTTTTTTACCATAACGTGAGACCTGTTGTTGAAGATGGACCAACGCCTCCATGGTGGTGTTGGGTGATTAACGCTATAGGCTTTATAATCATTCATCACTGTCCTTTGACAATGATACTGACACTAACAACAGTTATAGAAGCTCAAGACATTGACACATGTTAAAGTTGCTTTACCAATAATACATTCTTAACCGTTGTTAGTCTCTCTCTCTCACTCTCTCTTTATATATATATATATATATATATATACAGTGGTTAAAGTGGGATTTGGTAGGTGGGGGTACTCTATATTCCGCAGTACCACCAAGAGGGAGCTATGTACCATTTGAGAACCAATGGTTTGTGGAAGCCTACAGAGAAAAATAAAAATCTGAAAGTAAAATACAGTAACATAAATTGTTTGTTTTTAAAGACCATTCCTTATGTCCAGTGTATATAAAACAACAAAAAAGCAACAACTTATGATGGTCCAAATATTCTGTCCATTCTCACATCCACTTAAAATACCTACCAAATTCATTTGCCCTGGCTTCCTTTGTGGACGTACTGACATACTGACAAGCTGACGTGCTAGCCAATCTCACCAGCTAACCAGTTAACCATTCTAGCGCAAGAGCGATAGAGAAACGTCTAAAGAGCCTTGTTCTTTCTTTACGTTGTGTAGGCCTAACTTGTGTTTGTTGCTCTATTTAAAATATGGAAGCTTGACAAGTAATTTGTCTACTACTTCACCTTGGACTTTTATCTCCGACATCCAGTCGCTCTGGCAAGAGGCAAAAGTGCAAAGACAACGACTTTATTGCGGCTACAAGCGCGACACGGCAACCTCTCAAGTGACGACAACTTCATTTTCCAACATCGCGCCGCGCGGAGCGTCTTTGTCAGAGAGATAGACAAAAGGAGGCGGGGCCAGGGGGTGATACCCTTTGATGATTGAGGTGCTGAAAGACTCCTTCAAGCCTTTCACAGTGCACGACGCACGTAACATTAGAAGAACAAAAAACACCACCATCGCGTTACCGTTGATGAATGAATCTATTTATTTATTAATTTATCTGAGGTGCCGGTTTGTAGTACCGGCCCGAACCCGACCCACTTTAACCATTGTACATATACCCTCCTGTAGACATTGTGCACCGGGACTTGAAGCTGGAGAACATTCTGCTGAAGGGTTCGTACCAAGGAGACAAACAGGGGCTCAACATCAAGGTGAGATACCCCCCCCCACCTCCCCCTCTCTCTTT
>JAOPJJ010000029.1:7705543-7713043 GCA_027122795.1 Enchelyopus cimbrius
CACACACACACACACACTCTCACACACACACACACACACACACACACACACACACACACACACACACACACACACACTCACACAGCAGTGTGCCACTAATGGTTGGATTGCATATTGCCATAATGACTTTCATATTACTTGTCAGCAAAGGCCTCTTTTAGAGTCAGAGTGAAAAGCTTTCTGAAAAAAGGAAATCCAATAATTCATTGGGGTCTTTCTACCTCTTTTCAGTGACAGATGTTGGAACAAAGGCCCATGGAATCACTTCCCTGGCTCTTAGCTCTCAAGAGTAACATGACATTTAGATTTCAGACTTGGATGGGCGATTTCCTTTCAATTCGGCTTAATCCAGAGCACTATACGTGTATATATATATAAAAATAAAAAAAGATATAAATATATATATGAAGAATAAAAGTTGATGTGAGAGGTGCGACTGTGTGGCAGCTGGATCCTAACAGACCTTATATGAGGTGAGTCACTTAAAGAGCAGAGTGGTGCGTTGCATTCATCAGCCGCAGCCGGCCCTGAGGGAGGGGTTCACCACGGCAGGATGTCGCCAGCCTCTTCTCAAGTCATTAAGCCATACAGTTTATTCCAACCCAAGTGTTGCCCATTTAAATGAGCACATTAGCAAATGTCTTATGATAATTCGGGAGTTTCAGAGATCGCGGAACCTGATTCATTAGCAGACTTCGCACATTTTATATTAACACTCGGTGCGTCTCCGGCGCTGAGTGCCGCGTTGCCCCGAGACACGGAGCCTCCCTTCATCTCCCAGCCCGGCACACACGCATGAGTCCCGGGCTCTGGGGCAAGGCATGCAGCAGAACTCCACCAACATGGATTTCCATTAGACTTAAAAGGGTGAATTTAAGGTAAATTAGGCAGTGATTTTGTTCTGTGTTCCCCAAAAGATTTGGGTCAATTTCCTGTGCATATTTCAGGCATGGAAAAGCAATTCAATAAAGTAGTCTGGTACAAATCCATAGATAAATGAAGCTTCACATTCAATTACAGTGGAGATCTTATCTTTACTTTTCAATTGTTTTGTCAGTTAATCAACACTGAGTGTTGCTTAATTCATCAAGGGTTGTCTAGCTTAGTATACATTTGTGTTGTATGATGAGGAGAGCCGAGAGACAGAACGAGAAGCAGGGGGACAGAGATAAACACACAGCAGAACGGACAGTCCTCCAGTGTGGAGCGTTCAGTATGAGGGTCTGACTGCAGCATTTGTACTCTATGTATTTCTGTATTTCTCCATTTACTGTCCTTATATGCAGAGCAGCTACTTACTAGCTTACTAGAATTACTGCTAATATTATTTAAATTCACTTCTGCACATACAGAGAACAACTAGGCCAGCTAGACCTTCATCATTACGTCTTGTTACTTTTATATTTTACCTCACTCTATTGGACATTTACGGTTGGGAACACAAATCTTTCACTGGCTCTCGGTCCTTTAGAGAGAACGTCGGTGAGCACCAGCTCTCGGTATTCTACCCCTAACAGTTTTCGCTCCGATAAACATTTGTGTGGTGTTCAGCAGGTTTGTGAGCCTGTGTGAAACAGTTTGAGTGGCAGCGCAGAGTTTTAGAAAACAAGACGGCAGCACACAGGGGCCTTCGAGTGGGGGCCCGGAGACCCCCACTTACAACACAGATTAATTGGGAGAAAAAGGACTAATTCTGCGGCTCCCCGGAGATCCTTTCATCTTATAAACAGTGGCGTCGAAGTTGAGCATTCTGCTTAAGTAACACAACACTGCAGACGATGGGATTCACAGGCCCCCGGGGGCCCCGGCTCCCCAGGACAAAGAACTCTTGTTTGTCAGTCATATGAACCGGGGTCCAGTCCTGGGCCTGTGCTCCTCCGGCTCCACCTCTACCCAGCATGCACTCTGCCTCAGTAACACAGGCAGGGCACCGTCGTACCCATGATGGCAGGCCCCCCACCCCACTGGACCGGTCTCTACTCAACTTCATCTCCATCTTCATCTCCTTTGTTTGCCCAACATCACTGTGTCCCTGAGCTGTGTGGGGGCACACACACACACCCTCGCCACCCCCCGTACACACACACACCCGCCATCCCGCATACACACACACACACACACACGCACACGCAAACACATACACACACGCAAACACGCCACCCCCCATACACACACACACACACACACACACGCAAACACATACACACACGCAAACACGCCACCCCCCATACATACACACACACGCACATGCAAACACACTCACACACAAACACACACACACACGTATTTGTCCCATGGCCTTTACAGCAAGGTTCATGCAAAAGTGCGACTTTCTTAACTCAACTCAAGTTTCCCCAATCTAATTACCCCACACTCTTCGGGGGGCCACCAAGGGCCGGGGTGAACTACTTTATTGTTCAAAATCAGCACCAAACGTGTCCTTTGGAGAAAACACAAAAACAGCTTTAATATTAATTTTAATTTAATCACACAGGCACAGCGCAGCGCCGTCCCGATCTGTATTTTACCTTTGTAATCTTTAAATAAATCAACAGCTAATGTGCTGCTTAACGAACGTCTTCCTTTGAGTCACGAGGAGACGAAGACAAACCCTCTGCCTTCTCATCTACGAACTCATCATGGAATAAAAGCACTAAGCTAGCTGCTGTTTACCCACGAGTCCATGCTCCGACGCCCGGCTTCTACACTACGACTCGCACACCAAGGTTACATCCTGCTCCTGCTTTAGCTCCAAATGACCATATTCATTTACTCCTGCCTGTGAAAATTCATACACCCATCACATTTTCTAATTAAATATAATTCTGAGGCCCATAAAATCCTGCTTCATCCAAACACAATCTTATTTTTTTCATTTGCTTTTGTACATGATATATGACATCAAGTCAATAATTTATTAAATTACTTTTCCTCATTCATTTTCCACTATCTATAATTGATCTCTCCAGTTGAAATTCTGTTGTTCCTCTTACTCAGCCTGTCTGCAGAGCGCCCGCGTGACATCACTGTGAACAGAGTGCCCCCCCAGCAGGCCTCACACACACACGCACTTATAGTGACATATCTTAATCATCATCATCATCTTCGTCATCATCATCACCACCACCACCCCGCTCCGTCCCTGGAGTCCCCGCTGAAATGTCAGCCTGCCCCGGACTTAAGCACAAAGAGTCTAGTGAATTGTTTTTGCACTTTAGACAAAGCAGACGTCCCGGCTCTGTTTTCTCCAGACACTGTGAACATGCGGTCTGAATGCATGTCAGGACCTCCATGTCAGATGTGCATCAGCTGAGCTGCTCCTATGCTGCTGAACAGGATGCTGGTGTGGATGTAACCGGGATGTTCGGGGGTTTTTTGTCATGATTTAAGGGCTATGCTTTGAAGCACATTCAACCAGAATCAATGTTTTAATCAGAGCGTTATTGAAGCACTTGAACACACAGAAAATCTATTTAGAACCAAATTAATCAAATCAAAACAACGTTATTACAACCCTTTCTCCTTTAGGACCCCCATAACTTGATAGGACATATTACACAGTTTTCTGTGCGCCTCTTTGAGAGTCATTTTCATCCTTAGGTGACAAACGCTGAAATGCAATACGTAGCTCTTAGAGCACGGGTATCTTCAGTGCATTCATCAAGACGCCCATTAAAGATAAAGTGATCAGGATCGTCCCAAATGAAACCTCCAAACAGGAAGGAGCGTACGAAGCCCCAGATGACAGGCGCTGACTGCATTTCACAATAACAGTCTTGATTGAGCTTCAGCAAAATGAAAGACCATTTAAAAAGTATTAAGGTTCATGTGATTATTCAAAATGCTCAAACATAATTTTAAATGCAAAGACACAAACAGTATGTACAACTACAACTATATGATACACATGTTATATGCAAGACACCCAGTGGGCGTGAATTTAATCTTGGTCAGATTATAGAATGGAATCAAACCAACCAAACCAGTAAACATTTGGCAGTGACATCACAGGCCTAGCCAGCGTTAGCATTGCGGTTAGCATTAGCCTCGTGACTCACAGTCCCCCGATCTATTGACGCTACTTCAATGACATCACATTATATAGAAGGTGAATACCATGTACAAAATAAACATACATCATCTTTCTGTGAATATTAGATCTAAACCTGGTTGGCGGTGACACAAACTGCCAGCCTTTGAGGAAGCCTGAGCTGAGCGGTTCCTAAGAGCACCTCAAGCCAGGGCCCCAGTAGCTGGTGTCTGATCATCACATCCGTCACCGTGCTGGGCGCCACGACGCTATATATATATATATATGGGCTACTCATCTGATGGGAGGGCTGAGTGTTCCCTGAATCAACTGAACCTTTAGTTTGAGCTCAGGGGGTAGAGCGGCTTGTTCAGTAACCGTAAGGTTGCCAGTTCGAACCCCCGGCTCCTCCTAGCTGTGTTGAGGTGTCCCTGAACAAGACACCTAACCCCTGACTGTTCCCGACATGCTGGCTGACGCCTTGCATGGTTTGACCTGCTGTCAGTGTGTGAATGAGTGTATGAATGGGTGAATGTGAGGTATTTATTGTAAAGTGCTTTGCGTACAACTTCGTTGTAGAAAAGCGCTATATAAATACAGTCCATTTACCATTTAGAGTTCAGTTTAGTCACAGCTTCCTGTTCCTAGTGAACACTTCCAGAATCCCCCTCATACACCCACACTGGACACGGTGAGATCCTACCAGAGAGAGAGACGTCGGTACAACTACGCGGCGCTCAGCGTGTCTCCAGGTGACCGCGCTAAGCTCCCGCCACCTAGCTCCCGCCTAGCTCCCACCTCCATAGCGCCCTCCAGACCCGACCGGAGCCGGCTCTGATTCCTGAGTGTCATCGTGTCCACCTGAATGATAGTTTATGAGCGGTGCCGCGGCGGCGGAGCAGAGCGCTCTGAGTGTCCGTGTCTCTGATTGATTGTTAAGTGTTGTCCGGGAGCCCCGCGCCGGGCCCCACTTAACGGCCGGCACCGCGGAAAGCAATCAGCGGATGTTACCGAGGGTCTCCGGGGGTGGCTCCGGTTATGATGGATCTTCAGCGCACCTCTGAGGACCACGCTGAGAACCGGACTTCTCACACACACATACACACACACACAGGACACCCACACACTCACTCACGCACGCACACACACACACTGGACAAACACACACACACAGACACTGGACAAACAAATACACACACGCTCACACACTGGACATACACACACACACACACACTAGACAGACACACGCACGCACACACACACTCCTGTCCTCTCAGGTCAGCAGTAGTCTGGCCTTAGCCCCCATGTCTGGCGTGATCAAATCACGCCAGGTGCGTTACCCCCCCCCCCACACACACCCACTCACTGATTTCAAGTGTTCCCGCTAAAGGGAGGGCACATGCGTGTGACACGCGTGTGAAACGCGCAGGCGCCTGTCCCCCCCGCGGCCTGCCTGCACCACACTGAGCATGTGTGAACCAGCCGTGTACAGGCGTCTACCGCGTGTCTTCAGGTGCTCTAGGACCTGAGGGGATACACACACGTCTGTACGTATGTGTGTGTGTGCATGTCTGTGTTTGTGTATTTTTGTGTGTATGTGTGTGTGTGTGTGCTTGTGTGTATGTGTGCACGTGTGTGTGCGTGTGTTTGCGTGTGTGTGTGCTATCTGGTGAAGGCTAGCACTGTGCTAGTGAGCAGGACTGGCGTACGGCTCATTACTGAGGGATCACAGGGACAGCGGGGCTCTCCTCACCCTGCAGTGAGAAGACACGCCTCCTCTAATCTCAAAGGTCACATTTGGTCATTCAAATATAAAAACAGCATCACAGCACTCTCTCTCTCTCTCTCTCTCTCTCTCTGTCACACATACACTCACCCACACACACCCACACACACAGTCAAATACACACTTGTGCTCTGCAGGGGTCCTTCCCGATACCTCAGGTTATTTTTTTCCCGTCTCTCAGTAAACACCCTGTGGTCAGTCTGACCACGTGCACAGACACACACACATACACAAACACACATGCACACGCACACACACAGGCTTTGTGTCCTGTGCACTGTATGAAGACGTGTCCTCCAGTCCCGTTGTTAAGACCGTAGGCCTGGGGGTGCGTGGAGAGGGGCCGCCTTCAGGAGATGCCAATGTCAAAGCTATGAAACACCTGGGTTGTGTTAATTGGTAATATAGTGTAAAGGTTCAGAACGCGGCGCGCTGCCGCCTGTAATACACCCGGCCGTGATCTGCGGTGAAATTTGGTTTTTTATTCTCCTTCTATCTGAACGACACGGTGAGTGGGCAGCACCTCCTCATCCTCCGCAGCAGCTGCTCTGCTCCTCACCGTGTTCTCCTCATGGAGGGGGGGGGAGGGCTGCCACCTAGATGAGAATGTTGTGCTTCAGTGGCTGTTGAAAGATGAGGCAATAAACTGCTAAACTTGAGTAATCACACACGCCCTAAGGAATGCCCCAAATAGGGATGGTCAAAAACCTTGAAATTTGAGCCCTCTCTGCTCACGATGAGGCTGTAAGGTTTGATGAGGTTCATTACGGCCGTGGTGCTGGGATTACCAACGTCCATCCACCGTTCCCACCAGTGTGCGTTCCCAGCCTGGAACGTGAATCGGACTCAGACTCTCAACTCACTCCATTCAATTCTGCAGTAACAAGATTTCATTAAATGCAGGCAGGGAGGAAAATGGACTCGAACGCACTGAAACAGCTGGAGTATAAATTATAAAAATGCGCTTTCTGCTAACTGAACACACCTTCAGCTGCTTGCAGATGTATTATTATTTAATGTTCAGAGTAGTGGGTTTATGTAAATTGGAATCTCTCTATTCTCTTCAGTCCCCTTCTCAATGCCAGGTACTTCCAAACTAAGCAAAGGGGGAGATTATGCAAACCAATTAACATATGAAAATAACGTATTAATATACTGTCTCTGAACTGTATCCAATCAGTTCCTTTTCACTGGCGTGTGTACAAAACAATTAAAATTAAATTTATACTGCTCTTCCCTAACATATTCCGCCGCAAATGGAATGACTGAGCAAATGCTGACAAAAGTTTAACGGGGCCACGTTGTTCCTTAAAGGCACACTGACTTTAAGAATATTTACAGGACGGCATGCTAATAAATTCCATTCTTTGTTTCTCCCTAATGATGTGTGCATCTTGAAACAAAGCAGTGAAATCCATAGTGGTAGCCAGGTGCTAATGAATGGCTTACATTATGCTGTCCGCTAATTACTGCCGCACCATAAATAAAACACAAGACAATCAATTAGCAGTGGACGTGTGTTTGTTAGTCATGGGCAGCTAGCTGCTGTGGGCTAGCGCCGCGCTACGCAGCCGGCTCTTGAGGGCATACTTTTAGAATGGGGGGCGACGGGTTCAGATAAATCACGTTTTGATTGTGAGCTAAAGCTCTTCAGGCAATCCATTCCTACCAGTAAGGATTACCA
>JAOPJJ010000029.1:7715543-7718124 GCA_027122795.1 Enchelyopus cimbrius
ATCACACATAAAAGGAGCACTCTCCATTGAGGTCTGCCTGTAAATATCATGTTTGATACCGGGTTTTAATCTGCTTAGCCATGCTGAACTATAGAAGGGCTCATCCGCTCTGTGAAACCTCCATCCACTGGATGTGAGCCTGAGGACGGAGGCGAACACAGCCCCCGCACGCTATCTGATGAGGTGGGGTTAATTACGGAGCACTGTGTTGTAGTGGCTGCATGTGAGAGCCGCCCATAAATAGACGGGGCCGGCTAATGTGTGCTCACAAATGAATTTTAATTAGCCGGGTATCAGAGACGCCTGCTCTGGGCTCTCTCTTTCTACCTTCACCCAGCTGACCTGGCAGTCGGCTGGAGAGTTTAGTCTGCTCCGCAGGCCCCCCCCCCCCCCCAGCAGAGTGTGGGCCTCTGAACAACAAGATGTTACAGACGAGATGTTACCGACAAGATGTTACCAACGACATATTACCGACGAGATGTTACCAACGACATGTTACCGAGATGTTACTGATGACATGATACCAACGAGATGTTATCAACGAGATGTGACCGAGATGTTACTGACAAAACAAAACAAGAACTACAGCCATTTCGTTGCTAACATCTCGTTGCTAACGTCTCAACGAAATGGCTGTAGTTCTTGTTTTGGGGTGTTGTAGGGTTTTTAACATGTTTAGCTTGTATGGATAAATAGATCAATTTCAATTATTGACATCCATGGTGACGTTTCAACTTTCAAACGTCAAAACAGGCGTCACAACCCAGATGACACCAAATCAGGCCCCCCCCCATCCCCCCTTTTATGATTTTATTAATTATGTGTCATTCGTTCTGCTGGAGGTCAGCCACCATCCATTCTTGGTCATAAGTCATCAATCTATGTGACTGTGGAGATGAAAAGTCAGGCATGTCAGCCCATTGATTTCCCCCTCAGCCCGTCTGCACACAGGCTCGTAGCTAGCGCTGTAAAGTAGAGCCGCGCAGCACTCCATAAGGGCCGACACATTAGCACCGAGATGACCGTATGTGAACAGCGGAGTGCAATAGAATCCACATGGTGAGTGTAATGTTTTGGTAAGTTGTGGTTTAGTACAGCTGAACTTCATTTAAAAAGGAGGTTATTTCTAATTTGACTAATAAACATGATATCTCCATGATTGGGCTACTCAACGACGGTGGGCGCTGGAAAGCTTTGCAACTGGCCTACTCCACAATGTAACAGAAGGCAAGGACAGCCTGAGCGATCTCAATCACACACTCACACACACACACTACACACTACACACACTACACACACACACAGCCTGCTGGCTTCTGACAAACCAGCATTATTGTAACATACTCGGCTCCACTCTCCTAAATGGCCAATCTTTGTTGGATCTCACCCTTAATTGGTTAACAGTCTCTGCAGGGCAAGTGAAAGTGGTGCTATTTAAGGCACCACCATGAAACAGCAACACTTTCATCTTGGCAATAACAGGCAACAATTATATTACCAGATTCGAAACCGAGCCGGCTATCTACCGCTAATCAGAAACGCAGCCCATCTGTTCCGTCTGTTTTAAAGCAACTGTTTACGTATGTATGATGAATGGTGGTGGACACTCCAATTACCACTATGGTTATATGGTGATGAATAGCCTTCAATTAGATGTTATTTCTATTAAATTCAACAATTAGGTGTTTTGTATCTATAGTTGAACAGCGGTTGACACTAAATCGAATAGGCTACAATAATAAGACAAACTCTCTCAATCTCTCCTTCTCTGTCGACATGTGCCTTCACATACACACCCAGTGTGCAGACGTGCACTCTCTTCCTCTCTATCGCGCATGTTCAGACTGGGCTGGGAGACGGGTCAGACGCGCGCGCGCACGCACGCCTACTTTCCCTTAGCTGTGCTTTTGTGTTTTGTCAGAATTAATGAGAAAAGTTCCCTTGCCCTAGGGGTAATTAGTGTCCTTGGAGTTAAATAAGCTAATACTTAGACACCTCTGGCACAAGCAATTATGTTTGTGTATTGAATAATTGATTCAAAGAGGGGGGAAGGGCTGCTAATCAGATCGGAGCATAATGAATTGATTTAATTAACAGGGGAATCCGAGGGTCTCTGGGAGCCGCGCGCATTTATTCCGGCGCAGAGCGCGCGCAGCACATAAGCGGCGAGCGAGGCGGCGGTGAGGACGCGTTCAGCAGTTGTCAGATTCGCAATTGGATTTGTTGAATAGAGTTGCCGTTTCGGAACAAACGAGAACAAGGAACGAGAACATCACAGCAGCGAGGTGGAGCTCAGCGGTTCAGTCGGCGCTTTAGTCAGACTCAAGAGAGTAGATTCACCGCTTTTCCGCTTTTCGCATGGAATTGAACGCCAGCAGCCGACGCCGTTTCCCGCATTTATTCGCATTATCGCGATATTCCGAGCGCACTTCTCCGTGCTCCACGGGCGACTTACTGACGATATCGCGAATTCGCGTTGATTAGAGCGAGCGTTCGTCGTTCCAGGGTTCCCGCGGTGCTCGAGCCGCACGAGCCCCCAAGCAGCTGCAGCCGCCGCCGCGCGTCCTCCCCCCCCCCCCCC
>JAOPJJ010000029.1:7768995-7780772 GCA_027122795.1 Enchelyopus cimbrius
ATATGAACAGATCTAGTCTATATAGGACGGGAGGTCCGTACGTTTCGCGGGCGGATGGAGACCCTCTCGTGGTCCATGTTCATCCCAGGAATGATGACGCTCATCTTGCGAGGTCCTTTGAATCCCAGGACGTTGGTCTCCTATTGGTGGAAGACACATGAATGATAGAGATGATGATTAACACAAGCTAGGGTCAGAATATCCAATAAGTGCATGAGGTTTGATGAGATATGAACACTGGTCTGATATAGCAGTGAACGACGACTGCAGTCAGTAATGTGACATGATGTCACCCCGTGTTATATCACTATGCTGAACATGCCGCAGCTTAGTGATTAATGGTGAGATGATTTGTCATTATAGAGACATCGAGATATTGTTGTGTTTCAAACTGCCACAGCGTTGTTTATGCAAGACGTGGCAAAACAACATTTTCAGTAACCTAGGTTACAGTATATTATATAATTATATTAGCTCTCTGGAGACGTCTAAAGCCTTCTGTGACTGTTGTCGTGGTTTCTGTGGTTTGTAACCGTGATTACAGCACCAAAATGTCTCCCTGGCGCCCTGCCAGAGACTGAAGACTCAAAATCTCATGAGCACTCATGATGAACCGAGGAGTGGTTTGGACGAAGAATCTTCAGAGCAGCAAGATCGTATCACCAGTACCAGACTAATGGAAATGCAAAAGCAAAACGCAGACGCAGAGCTATTCACAGAGATATTCAACAATATCTCTGTATCTCTAAGTTCAACAATGGTACCGTCGCTTCATTGAGAATGAAAAGATACAAAACTGAACAGAGCAAGACAGAACACAAGCCCTGCAGACAAAGGCTGCAGAACTACTGACTCAGTTATGGTGGAAGGCAACATCCCTCCAGAGACATATATATTATGTTATTACACTTATCAAATAGTGCATGAATAGAGATATATACCTATATCTATATCTATATACATGTATACTGTTTGATATATATATACTGTAGATATAGATATATAGATCAAAGCCTATATATATAGATCATAGCCTTATGCTGTTGTTCTTAAGCCTGTCTGAGGCGTGTTAAATCAATACATTTTATTGGATGGTAAAATGCCCCCACCCCCCCACCGCTGAGTGTACCGTCCGCTCAAACACCTCATCCTGGCTCCGGGCCGGACCGGAGGCAGGGATCTGGACGGCGTGATGGACCAACACACACCCGGCCAGCAGTAGTAAACTGTAAGTGTGTGTAAGGGTTTCAAATCAACACGGCTGTAGAAGTACACCTTCTGAAAGATTCATCCCCTCACGCAAATGGGTTTCCGTCGGCAATAAATCTCCAGACCTAAAGAAGGAATAAGGATAACACGGCCGCTTGTCATCCCCTAAAGCTGCCCCAGCTTTGCTGGGACATATGAGAGCCAAGGCAGAGACTATGCCTACATGTTAGCGTCCCTGCTGTGCACATGCACATGTATGATTCCCATCAGCACCCTCCAGTGGCCAGAGTTGTAGCTCCAGGGATCGCTTTCTCATTCTCAGTGTTGTGAGATTCTCCCACGTTTGACCAAAAGCGGACGACAAATAAAATGATTTATGGTGAAAGATTCCCCTGATGAATTCACTTGTGGATGGGCACGTTTTACTTGTGAGAAGCTTCACGTCCATCAAAGTGAAAATGGAGCTACGTATCCCTGAAGCAGACTCACATAGCAGATGGCTGCCACCTCCTGCCGCAGGTTGGTGGCCTCCAGGCTGGAGGTGCTCTTGCCGGGGTTCATACCGCTGTCGTAAACCGTGAACTTGGTCCCCATGAGGTTGGACCTGGCAGCCAGGAGACAAGAACGCCAGCGAGAGGAACGTCACACACAGGAAGAGCATCAGCAACAGCAGTTTGAGAGAGAGCGAGAGAGCGACAGATAGATAGATAGAGAGAGAGAAAGAGAGAGAGAGAGAGAGAGAGAGAGCGACAGATAGAGAGAGAGAGAGAGAGAGAGAGAGGGAGGGAGGGAGATAAAAGGAGTGATAGTGAATTTTATAGTGACAGAGGGGGAGATGAGAGACGAAGAAGGAGGAAAAAGAGCGGGGGAGAGGGGGAGATACAGAGAGGGAAAGAGAGATGAGGAGAATAATGTTAGAGTCAGAAGGAGAGAGAGTGGGAGACACAGAAAGTCAGAAGGAGAGAGAGTGGGAGATGCAGAGAGAGATTGGATTACTCTGAGAGGTTTTTAAGAGGCTGGGGTCCCCACAGACAGAATGAAGGGACACTCTCAGTAGGCAGAACATTTGGGCTCATGGCTCATTTACCTAATTATCCCAATAATATATTTATTATGGAACAGGATTTTTTACTGCTAAACTAGATTACAGCCTGCACTAAAATGTATTCTGAGGACCTCAATCCTTTGTTGCAAAAATATTGCTGAAGCGTGTCAGTTTTGATTGTACTTTGTCAAACTATCTTACTAATTATAAGCCATCATAAAAAAAGTTTCCCTCCATTGTGCGTTTAGCAGAACCAATTCCACACCTCCGCAGACCCCCAACGTCACGTCAAACATAATCCCTCTTTATCCCACAACTTGAAGCAGTTCTTCAAGTATAAAAACAAGATTCTGACCTTATGTGCAAACCATTTTAACCAGTCCAACCTTTAAGTGTTGGCTCGTTGTAGAATGTGCTGGTGAATGCTGTAGGCTAGCAGCCATATATTCATCCTGGATTTCGATTTTGTTTACTTTGTTTTGTAGACCTTCTGTTGTTGATTCTTGAGCTGATATTTCAGTTTGTTTCAACAGCAGAAAACAGTCCCGCCTAGAGCTGCTAATGAACGCCGAGCCCAGAATCACTCCAGCAACCGACGGCAGACTGTGAATCTCACAATCTATTTAGTAAGCGCCTATGTTTAGAGCCTGGACCGAGGCCAGTATGCTAACGAGCCGCTGTGAGGCCAGTTCAGAGAGCCACGCGCCGTGAGGACGGCAGGACGCCATGTTGGGTTCACGTCCCCCAGGGCCTGTCAGAGTAACTAAAGCAGACGTCAGAACAGTCTATGCCTGGCGTATTATCTCAAGCAGGGCTCCTATAGCCTGGAAGGGACACAATCACATGGACATAGCAAACACTGGCAATTATAATAATTTAATTGCCATTCATTCAATGACCTCACATTTTCTATTGTAGTTCGCCTATATTGAATCAGAGAAGAAGAAGAGAAGCCCTGGAGATTGGAGGAGATTTTTTCAAGGGTGCCCAGAATCAATTAACAACAAGAAGCTCCAGACGTCATTTCGCAATATAAATAATGATCCCTCAATTTCTTTTTTTAATCCAAGTGTTCAACTAGACATGAATATAGTCACAAACTCAGACACATACGCCTCCACTGATGTCCACAAAGAAATGCATACGTGTATTGTGTCCACACAACCACCTCATGCATAGGTAGATTAAATGCATAAAGGTAGACTTACATATGCCTGCAAAACGCATGTCGAACTGTATGCCTGCATGGCGCCTTCATGACCTTATTGAAGTCCTCCGCCGAGAGCTGCAGATGGAATCTAGCTGACAACATGTTCCCCCATGTTCCTCCGGATATTCAAACGTAAGCATTAAACCAATCACTGTCCCTCCTGAGAGACAACCGTCCACCAAACTAAACTGATACTCTGATACTGCTGCGGTTCCAAGACATTGACACTCACAGTGGCACAGTGTTTTGTTCCCGCTTCATGAGAGAAGGATCTGCTGCCGACTCAGAAAACAAGTTAGGGCAACCGGATGTTTCCGTATTTGACAGCGTTTTATCTGGCTTATCTGTTTTTCGTACATACAAAACGTTATGTTGGGTGTAATTTAACCGGCCGTCCTAAACAACCTTCAGCAGCCCAACCCATATGGATTTCCTACTCCCCTTTTCTTAATCGATATATTGAAAAAGGAAACCCATCAGTGAGGAGACTAACCCAGGTCTATGGATGAGTGTGGAGGGAACTAACCGGAGCGCATGAAGCCTCACCTCAGCTTCCCGATGAAGCTCTCACCCCCGCGGGACAGATCTGTGGGGTCGATGGAAATCAGGTAGTTTGACGTTTTACTCTTTTTTCTCTTCCTGCCGGCTAATAGGAACACCTAGAGCAAGCCCAGACACAAGCACATTAAAACAGGTCCTCAAACAGCACGTTTTACACATTGGTTAAGGTTTACAAAATCTACAGCAGCAGACTATGGAATTTAATTAACGTGTGACATATGGATGAAAATATTCATTGGTTGACAGACCAAATAATTGATGCAATTGTTAATGTGTTAATTAATTCATTGATGAATTGATGAATTGATCCATTGATCTATTCAGAATCTGAATCTGAATCTTTTTTGCCGATTCTGATTCTGAATGTATAATGGATGAATGCATCAATTCATCAAGGTATTCATCCATTCATCCATCCATTGGCTCAGGGCTGGTGGGCGGTCTCTCACCCTCTTGCCGTCGTCCCTCTCCAGGTGGAGGTAGTAGGTGGGGTACATGCCCCGGTCCATGCCCTTCTTGTCCCTGGTGATGCGGCACTTCACCCTCATCCCCTGGGGGGCCGGCCGCAGGGAGAACTCCTCCAGGTCATCCACGTCCACGCAGGGGTCCCCGGTGGGGGGCGTGGAGACGGACGCCGCCTCCTTCAGGACAAGACAGGCCAACCTCGTGAGTGCAGCCCTGAACTTTCTATTATATTACAATATGGGCTGTCTAGGCGCAGATGATGGCAAAAAAACTAAAACTTTTCATTAATATATTTACCAAATGTTAATTTATTTATTTGTTTATTTGTTTGAATTCTTGTTTCAACCCATGGAGCTCACATTACAGTCCTATGCCTGAACAAGCCTGAGCAGCCTGCACTTCACTTACCGGCCACATGGGGCAGTAACGAGAAGCTATCAGACTCTCACACGTTGCACCTTTAACACTAAAGGGTGAAGAAAAACTCCTCAGATGAATAAGGACCAAAATGCGTCCCAGAATGGGCTAATACAAACATAAACAAGCCAATCAGAGGTTAGGTAAGATGAAGTTGTTTCAAAATAGAAGATAAATACAAAATGAAGGTGACCTAGGATGTCTAGAACCGGACGATGTCCACATGACAACAGGACAGGACGGACAGACGGGGCCTGCGTTACAGAGCGAGTGACAGCTCTGACAGCGCAGAGAGACCTTCTCTGAGAAGACGGCGGGGTAATGAGTCTGATCCACTGGGGGTGAGGGATAACGAGGTTTATTTCAGGACAGCGTGCTAAATTAAGAGCACAGCGTAGTTATGAACTTGAGGTTTCAGGGACAAATGGGGTAGAAGAGACCCAAATTAAATATCATATTTGCCTCTGCTCCCTGAAAAACTAAGAGCGTAGCTTTACGGGTTATCTTAAGAACATTGCCTCTTGAATTGTTAGTATCGTTATTATGTGAGCTCAGGTCTGGAGTCAAGTGTGTTTTTTTAATCAAAAACAGCTAAAACAAATTGTGTCCATTATGAAACACAACTACAGAACAAGATGGATGTCATTATCATCCAAGGACATAACTGGTCAACTGACTGCACGCTGCAACTCTAGAAACATGACAGACACCATGATAACGATGTTAAGCCAGAGTGCTGCAGGCTGCAGAGGAAGCACAGAGAATGACTTTGTGTTACACAACGCACAGTCAGGCCGCCACGGACCCACTTTGCTGCAGCCATACTGCTGCATGGATGCACGGTGAGGTGCGTACCTTGCAGGACTTCTTGCTGGTGGCGGAGCCGGGCCGCGTGTTGCTGTTCAGCTGAGACGAACTGGAGCTCACCTCGTCGTCGTCATCGTCCTCCTCGTCAAAATTCATGCTGCTAGAAATCCCTTCAAAAAAACACGTTGATAATCAACTCCAGCTCATTTGGAATTTGTGGTTTTGGGAAACATGACAAACATGACACTTGGATATAAAAATATAAATAACCCATAAATATAAATGAATGTCCTATTCTCAATGTTCTCCAATGTCAGCATGTCAGCAAATTTCCAGATTTTTGTAATTATGTCCAGGCTGGAAAATGTAAAATTCGGGGTAGTAATGACTTCTGCTATATTATATATCCAGTTTCAGCTGGAACTACTGCAAAAGATGACATAGTATTGCAGTCTTTAATAGCTTTTAATGCAGTCCATAAAATAGCTAAATATCTAGAGAGATGCAGCATCAGGTTTTTCACATCCTTCTTCACGCTTTCAATAGAATGCACACGTTTGTCTTCCAAATCCGTCAACTTCCTTCTTACAAATTCACTGAGAAATAAGTCCATGTAATGCAGGTCTGTCTGTCTGGTGCGTGTGTGTTGAACAAGGCGGTACCTTTCTTCAGCATGGTGACCCTAAGGTCCTGCTTGCTCTGGGAGTGAGTGCAGCTCATGGCACACTCGCCGTCCGCCTCCTCATTGGACGAGTGGCCCACGGTCAGGATCTGGACCTGTCCGTCATCTTCACTTCCTGCCCATCCCACACGCACGGACACACACACACACACACACACACATGCACTCGATCAGACCCCGGAAACACACACACACACCAAACAGTTTGCTAGCATAATGTCAGGCAGCTGTGAGAACATGCAGCGGGTGACGGGGAACATGAAGCAGAACCACGTGCTTCAAAACCATGGAGAGAGATCAGGGGAGACGGAGGTGTCGTCTCCAGCTTCACGCCAACAACGTGTGCAGGAGGATGTGCCAGTTCCTCTGTCTCTCTCATCTCAGAGAGCCAGAAATAGACCCAGGAAGAAGACCCGAGGTGGTGCAGAACGAAGAACATTGAAATATAATATAATATAAAGGGGAACTCAGTGGTGGGTGTTCATCTCTGGTAATCTATAGACCCACCCACTTCTGTAGTACCACCTACATCTATAGCCCTGCTCACTTCTCTAGTATAACCCAAGAGGCATGTGAGGCCGCTGACAGCCTCAAAGTGAACGGTGAAGCTGTGGGTACGAGAGAGACGGAGAGACGGAGAGAGATACCGACAGAGACAGTGTCCGTGAGCGAGGTGCCACCGGCCTAATTAGTTTTTATCCCTGACGGGGAATCCTCCCATCACTTCCTCCTTTTGAATGTGGAACACAGTCCCATTTTGACGGCGCAGCGCAGACAGGAAGAGAAGAGACGTCAGCGCTTCCTCCGCCGTGCGGTCGGACAATCAAAGCAATTAGGATCAAATGTGAACCCCGTTCATCTGAGTTGAGTCTGTGTGGCTCCTTCTGTTTGTCCCTCTGTGCTCTGATTGGCCTCCTGACTCTCAGCTATCTATTTGAGGAGGCGAGTGTGTGAATGTGACGGTGTCAGACCTGGCAGGGTGAGGACCTCACTCATCCTCACACGTCAGCACAGACAGAGGTGTCAGCGTGACGGGGAACGCGTCAGGATAGGGCGCAGAGGCACCGCGCCATCATGCTGCTGCATCCATAGAAATACGAACAGGAAGCATGGCTCTTATTCTGTAGGATGGAGAGCCGAGCCGGCTCCTTGATACTGGAGGTACCTCAGATGATACATGATGATGCACTGGGTGATTTCTACGTCAGACAGACCGAACCAGAGGGCCGCTGAGCAAACCAACACTACGACCGTGATAATACACACCATGAAGAACCAAGAACGTTATAAAACCCTGTCCACTGCCCTCGGTGTCTGGGAACACATCTCTACTGAGCCTGGTTTCACCCCGTGTTAGTGTGACTGAGGCCCTAACCCTCACCGTAACCCTTTCATCTGTCTAAACCTAACCCTCTCGTCTGCCTAACCCTAATCCTCTCATCTGTCTAACCCTCACCCTAACCCTATCATCTGTCTAACCCTAACCATCTCATCTGTTGAACCCTATCATATGTCTAACCCTAACCCTATCCCTAACCCTCTCATCTGTCTAACCCTAACCCTATCCCTAACCCTCTCATCTGTCTAACCCTAACTCTCTCATCTGTCTAACCCTATCATCTGTATAACCCCAACCCTCTCATCTGTCTAACCCTTACCCTCACCCTCTCATCTGTCTAAACCTAACCCTCTCGTCTGCCTAACCCTAATCCTCTCATTTGTCGAACCCTATCATCTGTCTAACCCTAACCCTCTCATCTGTCTAACCCTAACCCTCATCCTAACCCTCTCATCTGTCTAACTCTAACCCTCACCTTCTCATCTCTCTAACACTAACCCTCTCATCTGTCTAACCCTCACCCTAACCTTAACATCGGTCTAACCATAACCCTCTCACCTGTCTAACCCTAACATCTGTCGAACCCTAACCTCAACCCTCTCATCTGTCTAACCCTAACCCTCTCATCTGTCTAACCCTAACCCTCGCCCTAACCCTCTCATCTGTCTAACCCTAACCCTCACTCTCACCCTCTCATCTGTCTAACTCTAACCCTCACCCTCTCATCTGTTTAACCCTCACTCTAACCCTAACATGGTTCTAACCCCCCCTGGAGGCCCACCTTTGTGTCGGCCACTCCTTTCCTTCTTGGCGCTGCTGGTCTGCGGCGTGGAGCCGGCCGATGCCCGGCCCTTCTTAGCCGAGCGCGGCGGTGGGGGGAGCTGGGGGTCCGCCATCGCCTTCTCCTCCTGGTCCGCCTCTTGTACTACACACACACACACACACACCCACACACACAATCGGAACACCCGCACACACACACACACAGAGCTGAGGCTAGCTGACTTGTTCACACACACATACACACACACACATGCACACACAGGGAGCTGAGGCTAGCTGACCTGTTCACACACACTCACACACACACACGCATGCACACACACACGGAGCTGAGGCTAGCTGTCTTGTTCACACACACACACACACATACACACACACACACACACAACCACACACGGAGCTGAGGCTAGCTGACCGGTTCACAAACACACACACACACACACACACATACACACACACACGGTGCTGAGGCTAGCTGACCTGTTCACACACACACACACACATACACACACACACACACAAATCAGGGGGGCCGAGTGCGGCGGGCCTACCGTGGTAGACGGTGCTGGTGGTGCTGGTGAGGTAGGACTCCACCAGGGGCGCCTGCTCCTCGCTCTGCTTGGTGCGGCGTGCGCGCCCGCGGGCATCCACGTTGGACTGCACCATCAGCGGCTCCTGGCGCTTCTTCTTCTGCTTCTGCTCCAGGAGCGCGCGCTGCACGGCCGGACAACACAACAACATCAACAACAAATATCAGAATACAACAAGCATTCTGAACATTCACCAGAAACAGATCCTCGCTAGCAGTGGCGGAGTCAGAATATTTGTATAGGGGTGGCCAGGCTGGGATTGTTGTCATGATGGCTGTTTAGGACATAAACAGACTTTTGTAGTCTTAACAGGTGAATAATGTTTACTTAAAATAGGAATCTTGAATCATCGAAGAAACCAAACAAATGTTAGCAAGACTACCCCAGCAAATACTACGTATAAGATCTAAAGTATTTAGAGCACAGTGCTCCAGAAATATTGTAAATAGATAAATGATCCTTTTGAATGAATGAAGAGTGGACATGGAGTTTGGTCTTGAGCGTGTATATATTAATAATGATGTTAGTCTCACCTGTCGATCCAGTTTCTGCTGCCGGAGGTTACTCCCTTCATCATCTAGGGTGCTGGACACAGAAAGGAGACGCATCATAAATGGCTTTTCTGCACTGGGACTTACAGCTCAGCGTTTGGAGTGCATGTTGTCATTTTTGGTTTGTCTCTCGACTTATTTGAAAACATCTCGAACAGATATTACAGCCATCACTTAGCGTGTGTTATGCAACTACTCTGGTGAAGCAACAGGGCTGCTTGGTGGAGGACCTGCTCTACAAAAGGCCGCACTCTTAGCCAACAGAAACACAAGATTCTTATTTCCAGTGGACTATGCACTTAGTACATACCATTTCCACCAGATGCCACCAAATTCAACACACTGACCGTTAAGAAAAGATAATGATCCTTGATAAAAGAAAGCCTCTGCAGAGCATTAGCACTCTTAAACAGAGCTGGGGTCAGTGATTGCTGCTGCAGCTAATGTGGGCTGGCACCGCAGAGACCTTCACTCCTAATGGAGGGCCAGCGAGAGGAGGAGCAGAAGGAGGAAGGAGAACATCAGGGCAGGGGAGGAGACATCTGACGTGCAATGAAAATGTCTTCTTTGACCAATGAATGTACGTAACACAATCATTACACTAATAAAGCAACGCAGTAAATTAGGAGTGTCATGTAATCAGACAAACGTCATCTCATCCCATTTTAATCGTATAAATGTTACATCAAATTAACCCTTTACCACTGCACCACAACAATATTGTAACATGTAAAGTTAGAGGCAACATTCATTTAATATCGAAGACAGTCGGAGAAGGTGCTTAAACACAAAGTGTCCAGATTCATCTGGAGACCGTCCTCCAATAATCTACCTCTAACGTCTAGGTCCGTGACAAAAATAAAAAAAACATTTAGCATGAAAAGCACTTTAGGTCTACGCAAGCTTTTAATAAACACAACAATACAATGAGTGCTCCCCACCACCACCCAACCCACGTTCCTAATGAGGGACATCTGTTAACTCAATCAAATCACACGCAGCCAAACGGATGTGACGACACACACGGCCCAGCGCTCTCCGTCACGCAGGACACACTCGTCTGCAATCAGCGATGAAGAGCGAGCAGGGATGGAGCGCACCAGATATATCCCCTTGGAGGTCAACCCCCTCGTTACTGCGGGGTTCTTGTGAATGTTGGACTGCAGCTTCCTAATGAAAAGCTCTCCATGTTGAACACTCACAATCACATTACCTCATTCCCTGTTCCTAGAACCCGTAAAGTGTTGATGCTTTGTGGCTTGACTTTGACACTTGAAAATACATGTCCAACCAGAATAATACACCAAAAATAGCAACAATACCATAATCCTAAAATATGAAATCGTAAAATAGGCTGGACTGTTAAAACCTTGTCGCCTAACTCTAACTTGGAGGAAGTAGGACGATGCTATTGGATGGATCGAAGGATACTGAAGCATTTCAGCAAACTGGCGGCATTCGTAATGTCCCACAGCACTATTCATAATTAATGAAACGGGTCCAGGAATAACATCAGAAATGATATTCCACGTGAATAGGAGTAGGCTGAACAAAGGAGGTCGCAATAGGTAACCACGTGTGCTGCTCAACAGCTATCATTTCACAGCTTATTAAAATGTCTAATTGCTTCACGGAGTTTGTGGCATCTGAAATTCATTCAACTCACAGGCAGGCTGTAATTAATGCGACAACAATTGGAGATTTGATACCATGGCAATAGAATGTCTGCTACAAGAGAATGTGAAAGGTTTAGACACACATGGCAAATAGCACACACACACACACACACACACATGCTGTCTCACAAACTGCTCTCTGTCTCACAAACACCTTTTTTGACATGACTGCTTTAGTTTGACTCCCTGCACCACAGAACTCTTTCAGAGAGAGATGTTTGGAGAGGAACTGATCTGTAATCAGTGTGGTCCATGTGGAGTTGACCCAGTATCGAGGCTCTCTCACTGAGAGCTGAAGGCGTCTGATACACCTGGGCCGCCTCAGCCCGGCCAACACACTCCAGTGATTATTATCTGCTCCTCTCCTTCCTTCACGCCTTCTATAGTTTTCTTCACCTCATCGATCGGATGGCAGCGTCATAAACCTCCACTCAATCACACA
>JAOPJJ010000029.1:8030294-8037794 GCA_027122795.1 Enchelyopus cimbrius
CCGTGTCACAGGAGATTTGTGTCCTCCCTTTAAATCATTTCCCTCTTTAGAAGATTAAGAAGCCAGAAATATTCTCAAACCGATCATTTGACCCTCCCTCCCACCAGAAGGAGTTTCATAAAGACAGACGCTCTTTGGACCTTTAAATACAAACACGGCCGGGTTCTAATGTGAATCTAATGTTAAACACAAACAAACCCATGGCATCAGGACCCTGTGTGTGTTTGTGTTGGTTTGACCCGTGGTGCTTTATCAACATGGGAGTCAGGACTGTGTTCTTCTGTTCTTCTCGTTCTTTATGTTCCTCTGCATTCTGCTGAGCTTTGCTCCACAACGACTCAATGTAAATAAAATGTTTATTTACATCCATACCCTCTCCCTTACTGATACAAAAACCAAGACTCACAATCCGTTAGCTCATGCACATGTCTTACATTTTATCCTGTGCTGTTGTTATGGCGATATAACCTACGGTCCGCTTCCAGCAAGATAACAACAAATGCCTTTTTTTCCACTATTGAACGATAACAGTAGATAATTGGCAGAGACCAATGTCTTGTTGTAACCTGATCTTATGTGGATCAGTAGTTTGCTTTCTGGTTTAATTCAGCATGGGATTGATTCTGAGATGCGTACTGCGGGAAAACAACGCGGCGCTCCGCTGAGACGACCACTGAACATTTGAATACAGATGCTGAGCGCTGTCACTGGAACCACTTAGACAGAGAGCAGCACACTAAGTTGTACATCTTTTGTACAAGCCACAGATATTTGCATTTAAATGCTTATTGTAGGCATCTAAAGGGCATAAACACTGATTGTAAAAGGCTGGCGGGTGAATTGTCCACGGCATCATGAAAGAAAGTTCAGATGAGGAACAAACCGACATGGAAATGAGGAAATTATTTCAAACTGTGGAGCTGGAATCAATACGTCTGAGACGGTGCAGTATGTGTGTTGTACCAGTCCAGTGTCTACGCATGTGTTGGAGGTTTTATTACGCGTGATTGTATTCACAACCACTGTGTTCATAGTTGGTAATAGAATAAGAGTCATTATATTTATAGTTTGCATTTATAGTGTCCCATTGTTGATCAATTCCCTCCTGTGCCTTGGTCTTATTTCTCTGCCTGCACCAGCGTATAGATATATTTAGATATAAATATATATATATATGTATATATATATATATATACAGTATATATATACAGTATATATGTATATATAAATGCATGTAATACATTTATACTTTCACCTACATGACATGTTCGTACGGGTGATGATGTCGTGCCTGTAGTATGAATATGGTTTGACTTCACATAAGCCTTCAATGCTTTTTTTCCGTCTCCCAATGTATGTTTTAACCCCCCCCCACTGAACGCATATGTGCATGCGTGCACACACGTGTGCATTTGTGTGTGCGTGCGGCCGTTTGTGTGTGTACATGTGTGTGTGTGTGCGTGCGTGCATCCGTTCCGTTTCGGTGTGTGTGTGTGAGTGCGTGCGTTCCGGTGTGTGTGTGTGTGTGTGTGTGTGTGTGCGTGCGTGCGTTCCGGTGTGACCACACAGAGCCGTGCCCTGGCTGCTGGGTCTCGGCAGCCCTTTGTCCGCGGCACTCAGCGCCGAGGCCTCCTCAGGAGACGGGCGGCCGGCGCCGGCACCGCCACACAAAGGCCCGGCCTCCTTTTGAGGTGTTAAAAACCTCCATTTATGCATCTCTCCCCGGACAAAAAGAGGAGGGAAAAAGCTCGGCGCCCGTGTGAGTCGGGGCAGCGCGGCGGACATTGTGACCATGCTCTCATCTCTCGGCTCTAAGGAGCTGTGTGTGGTGAACAGGATTGGAGGGGCTAAAGTGCCCGCCAGGCCCGCCGATAACAGAAACACCAGCGCCGCGTAAACTAGGAGATGGCTTCTGTAAAATAAACACATTACCTGAGGAGAGGCTGAGGAGAGGACGGCTGCTCCTGTTCACCGGAACGCTCCGGAACGCCTCGCACAAAGAGAGAGGGAACACAAGACACCGACATATGATTTAATATCCCTTCAAACACAATTATCTTAGCTTTAACATAAGGGAGATGAGGAGGCGGTATTAGTATGGAACGTTAATCCTGTGTTTGATTCTGTGTGTGTGTGTGTGTGTGAGTCAGAGGAGTGACACCTGAGCCCGGCCCACCCTGAAGGAACACGCCCCACCGGCCCGATGCTCCTAGAGTGACTTTTCTTCTTGTTGTCGGAGGCAGAGGAAATGACACATAATGTATGTGCACATGAAAGCCGAAAGAGAGACGGATGCTCAATTACCCGTTTCTCTTCCCCCGGCCCACAATGCTGCACTTTGGCATCCCAGTCAAAACCCCCGTCACTGTTTTCAGTCCCTCTCCCAAAGATATGGTTTCACCTGGTTAGCGCGCGCTGACACTCTGATTTCTCAGGCTGCCGGTCGCTGCAGAACCAGCGCCGAGACGGCTGCAGGTGCACAAACCGTCCCCCATACGTCTGTTTTCAGTCCCTCTGTAGGCGCTAATGTACCTCTGGGTGTGTGTGCAACGTGTGTGGGTGTGTTAGTGAGAGTGTGTGTGGAGGTGTGTGTGTGTTAGTGAGAGTGTGCGTGTGTGTGTGTTAGTGAGAGTGTGTGTGTGCGTGTCATGGAAGGGGATGGGAAAGATAAAGAGAAAATAGAAAAGAGCAAGATGAAAAAGCGAGGAGATGAAGAGGAACCGTGACAGGTAGCGGTGTGCGGCGGCAGGAACAGCTGTCTGCATGTGATTGGCCGCCTTCCAGGAGCCGGTAACTTAATTACATGGTGGATTTGAGTAGAAATAAAGCTTGTTCCTCTGACACTGCACTGCAGCCCCGTGCCTTTGTGTGAACCGTGTGTACTGCAGCACAGACAGCCCCCCCCCCCCCCGGGCTAATGAGGTTATGACCACGCTGCGCTCGCACAAACGCTCCGGCGTCTGTCCCCAAAGAGGGCCCCCGCAAAGCGGGCCTCACCTTGCCCACCGCTGGAGCCTTGGCCTCCGGCCCTGTGCGTCCATATCTCCTCATCCGAGGCTCCTGTCGCTTTGTATTTCACAGTGGATGGAGGTGCAGACAGGCTGACTTTGTGGAATTGGCCTTTGAATCAGACAATCGCTCGTGTTGAAACGGTGCATTAGACATTTTTCGTGCCGGGATGTTCCACACTTCCACGCCCCACCCCCGCTCCTCCCATAACCCTACCTCCCCCCTCCAAAGCATTCCCTCCCCGACCCTCCCTCACAGAGGGCCAGGCTGCCCTGCAGGCCGGGGGCCCACACTCTGCTTCCACACAGATGACCCACCTGCTGATGGAGGGAGGGAGAGAGAGAGAGCGTGAGAGAGAGAGAAATTTGGAGGGTATTTTATAACATGTTCCAGATATGGGTGAATTCCAAATAGTCGAGTTCAAGTACAAGTTTGCAATAACACACAAGTGTTATTGCAACGTTCCCAACATGGAGAATAACATGCAGCGGGGCTCGCTCCAACATGTGCGAGTTGTCGGGGGTCCCTCATGTTAAACCAGGAGTGAGGGCCTGCTTCACGGTTCCTCTTGAGGGCACTTTGTGGGACCGCTGGTCCGCTGTCATGTGATGTCTGAAGACCGGACGCTCTGTCCAGATAATCACATCGCTGAACACATGCCTTGAGTTTGACCCGTCCTTTCATTTCAGAGGACCGCCCTGAACCCCGGTGCTGGCTCATGTCTGGATGTGTGTGTGCTAGTTTGCGTGTGTGTTTGTGTATTGTGTGTTTGTTATGTGTAGCCGAGTAATATAATTAATAGGACAAAATGTTTTCACATAGTCAGCTGCATCACATGGTTTATTATTCATAAACCCCATATTGTGTATGTGTCTATAGCTAGCAATTGCAGCAGTTCGATACATTGGTTCACCACACAAGCATCATTTGGTAATATTCGGTTGATTAGTCGTATGTATTATATTGGTCTCGTTCAGAGAGCAGGCATTGCGTTACACCCGTGGGAACACTGCACTTATTTAATCGCAAAATTGTTGAGTCTTTCATTATTTACAATTACATTTTCCTATCATCACGAAGAGAAAGATTACACTAATTCAAACAATAAAGCCCTGAGAATAGACATTTTCAATTCATCTCATTGTTATCAATTAGGGTCACCGTATAAATTCAAAGGCTTGTTGATTACACCAACTGATAAAATACGACATCTTACCAGAATAATGTGAGAACGCTGTATTCAGCAGGCAGTAATTGTTGAATGCATATCACAGCCACTAATCCCAGAGTGTGTGTATGTGTGTGTGTATTTTTACGCCTGCGAGCACAGGCTTGGATGTTGGGTTCAGCAACATAGCGCAGAATGTCGGACCAGCATGCGGACGTAGACATACTGTGAACCTTCACGTCTCCGCCTCGTCTCTGGTTTGTCCTCTATTGTCCTCAACTTTGAGCCTCTGCTTCATCGTCTGCTTTCTCCCATGCGACACTGTGCTCTCTGAACGCCAGAAAAAATTTCTTCTAACTGACCTTGTAACTGATCTTGTTGTCGTGGTTTCTTGCCCCCAGTCAAAGGATGCCCAGTACAGCAATGTCAATGACTGAGGGTTCAATTAAGCTTAACCTTTGAACCCCCTGTCCTCTGTTAATTGGCCGTTATGAGGCAGGCTAATTGTCTAAATGAGGGGTAATGGGATCTCTTTATATTGTAAGAGGAGAACAAACAGGAGGGATAATTTAATGAGCAGTGGTTGCATCGTAACATTTAGTGAGTCTATACATTGTTTTGCCTCCTGCCTGGAGGAGGATTACATGTATATACGTGTGTGTGTGGTGTACATATGTGTTTGTGTGTGTGTGGTGTACATGTGTACGTGTGTGTGTGTCTTGTACGTGTGTGTACATGTGGGTGTGTGTGGTGTGTGTGGTGTACATGTGTGTGGTGTTTGGGTTGCATCAAGCCAAGGCCGAAGTACCCTCTGTTTGTTCTGCGCTGAGTTACTTCAAGGGACGTGGCGCAACGAGCAGAGCAAGCCCCGAATAAATCATTAGCCAGGAGCGCAGAATGAAACAACAAAAAACCACTCTATAGGAAAAAGGTTCAACAGCCAAACGAACAGACGCCCGGACAGATGAATGAGGGAGCAGAGACGTTTAAACAAGGTCTAGGACAGGATCCCGTGGGTCAGGGCACTGTGGACCAAAATACAGACCTGAGCAAGAGACTGTTTATACCGATGTGACTGTTCAGACTGTTCAAACTGATGTGACTGACGAGACTGTTCAGACTGTTCGGACTGTTAATTGTTTTGAGTCTTTTGACTGTTCAGACTGTTCAGACTATTCGGACTGTTGAGACTGTTCGGACTGTTCGAACTGTTGAGACTGTTCGGACCGTTCGGACCGTTTTGACTGTTCAGACTGTTCAGACTGTTCAGACTGTTTGGACTGTTCAGACTGTTCAGATTGTTTGGACTAATCAGACTCTTCAGACTGTTAGGACTGTTCGATTGTGTAGATTTGGTTGAGGCTGTTGAAGCCATTCTGATCTTTTATATTCTCAATGTTTTTGTCTTTAATTAAATTGAAGGACATTTTAGTATAATATGTCAATTCACAAAATTAAATGTATTTTTTTCTCTCTTTTTGTTGTTCCGTTTCAGGTCAATTTCACAAGTTCCAAGTCAACCAACCAGTGATAACTGGGAGCTGGGGAGTGAGTCCTTTAGTTTTTGTAAGTATCAATTTGCCTCTTCAGTTGTTGATTGTAAACCACGTGTGTCATTCACACTCAGAGTCTTCCATCCTCATTAAACACCTGCACCCAGTGAGCTGGACAAATGAGACTCACGACATATGCACCATTACACCGGGAATCAGCCTAGCACGGACAGGTACACACGCCTGCCTGCCTGGTAGCCACACTCCTTATGGGTGTTTTGTGGTTTATTACTAAAAGCTATTTTTTGTAAATAGTTCTGGAGATAGGCCAGAATCTATCTTTGGCGACGCTCGCAAGTGATGGTTCTGCAGTTCTTTCACAAATGGCAAAAGAGAAAGTGTCTTTTGCCACTAGTCAACATTAGCATCCATTTCTCCGCAGCCCTCATATCAAAACAAACACAAGTTCATTAGAACATATTGCAGTCTTTATTCAACAGCATGTTCTCGGCCCATAATGCAGAACAGAACCAGTGAATTTAATTTAGTACCATCAGTCCTTCAAAAGCCTTTTCTGTGAGGCTGCTCCCATGATATCTTTAATAAAGATCATAGCTGTGGTCATATTTGCCAAACAAAGCCTACAAAGTAAGGTGATATTAATATTCTCTTTAAATGTCAGACGGGAATATAGCAGTCAAAGGACCAGGTGATAATATAGCCGTGGAGTGGAAGATCTGTAATTTTCCTATCTCTTAAATGTGTGACCTTAACATTCTTCAGTGCTCATGAATATTCACCTCTGTGTTCCGTGTGGACTTCCATCGCTGTAATCTGACAGTGTTGCAAAGTTTGCTATGAATTGCTCAATTGATCTTTGGGAACAGTGAGGCAACGGGGAAAAAAACAGAAAGAACCCTTTTGTATTTGGGTAGCAGGTCTGGGCTCGCATCTCGCAGGCTTTTATGACCATAACTCGAGGTCTCTAATCAATGAGGCACACTTATGCCTCAAAAGCTCTGTTTTCACCTCAACACACACACGCAGCGCCGAAGAGAGACCAGGGAACAGAAATGGTCAACAATGGTTCAGAGCGCAGACATGAAAAAACGTATTGAGCTGTGGAGTAAGGCTTTTCACTTTTGTTTTTGAACTTCTGTGGTCCTGGTGTTTCTGCTGAAAGCATGCGGGTCTTTGTTCGGTGTGTGTTGTCCAGTGTATGCACTCCCAGCATTTCAGGTCTTTCTTGTGGACCTCTTCCCCGCTAAAATCCACCATGTCTTTGTATTTGGTTTCATTTCACCATTATCATTGTGTGTGTGTGTGTGTGTGTATGGATAAAAGGCACTTTTATCCACACAGTTATTTTCCACTGACATCTTTGGTGTAAAATCCCTCCTTGTGTTGTCGCTCAACATTGATGTGTGTGAGCTGGATGGGCGCTGCCCCGGGGGCCCCCGGGGGCCGGCGTTCCCGTTTTATCCGCTGTCTTCCTGTCGGCTGTGGTCTCCCATCAGCCAGACCACATCACCCTTGAGTCTAGGTCCTGTGCAACTTTAATCACCATGATTAATTCATCCTGAGACGAGACGGCGAGTGATTCGGTGTGTGCGGTGCGTCTGTGGGACGTGTTTTATCACTCTGTTGAATCACCTGGGGAAGGTGAGGGTCTGAACAGGTGTGCGTCTGTCGAACATGTGATAGAAATGAGTGGGGGACAGGAACCATTTTGTTAAGTATTTAATACTCATCCCTTCACTGCATCATTACAATAGGGAACCTTCTGCCCACATGTCAGTCTTATTTGTAAAGAATATTAGTATTTAGTGC
>JAOPJJ010000029.1:8158195-8170840 GCA_027122795.1 Enchelyopus cimbrius
AGCAGTACTCGAGTTGTAAAAAGAAATCAGGGGGGATGGTCATTATATGTGAACATTCCCCTCGTCCACAGTATGTTAGCCTATTCCCAAAAACTAAATGTTGAAAAAGTGGTAATACTTTATTAATAATATTACATTAATTGAAAAAATAACAGGGGATGGGAAGGGCAGATGGCCGCTTTAGAAGGGGGATGATTTTGACCATCTTTATATCCCATGTGAACTCAAGTGCTGCCTAACCCTTAACGCTAACCCTAACTCTAACCCCAGGCCTAGAATCAGAGATCCAATACATTCCCATTGGGTGAAAAAATGACCAACCCAACCAAAACTTTTTTTTTTTAAGTTTGCCTGGCCCCTGTCAGTTCCTCTTAATGTTACTCGTCAACTCGTCAACAGCTGAAACATGGAACTGTGTCACATTGGGATAGGCTCTTGCCATAAAGTTGAGATTCTCAAACAATTCTAAATCTTTGCATTAGAGACATGACACAATAGGAGATGATGGGCTTGAGAAAGCAAGCACCCATCACCTTTTCTCCAGCCAGCACAAAGCCCTTGGAAGCACAGACTACAGTTTAGTCAATCTGCCCATTTGGCCCACAAAGGTCACATAGCTTGCATTATTTCCAGCTTCCCCCATCAGCCACTTAATTCAATGCATCCAAAAGCCATGTTGTTTTCTTGTGCAGAATAAAGGAGTGGATGAGGCTCTGTGTGGTGCGCTCTGTATATGCCAAGACTGCTGCTGGAGAAAGGGGGCAATGTCCAAGACGAGCAGACACGACTCTGGCCCCGCTGAAAGGGCCCCGCTTGGAGTTAATGGGGAAACACAATGGGATCTCATGAACAACTCGTCATGGTTTTGTTGGACTTGTCATTCTTTGGTGCATAGCTGTGTGGAAAGCCTAGGAACCATCTGAATGTTATTTGTGCTTTTTCCTGAACCATATTTGGGCCAAGTCTCACAAAGCCCTTGTGAGAAGGCTGAAACAATGCAGGCGAGCTTTGAGAAGTAGCCTGGACCTCCGCTCCAGCCAAGCAGTCTTGGACCTGCTCCTTTCAAAGGGCTTGCTTCAATGGGCACACATCACCACACAGCTGTCACTTTCTTTCAGCAACGCTTGGAACAATAGAACAATCTATGTATGTATATATGTATGGATATATACATAAATATATAAATAAATATAGAATATAATACATCATATAATAACATTGGAAATCATCAATGCAGTAAAAATTAAGGTGTGTGGAAGAAACAATGTTAGAAGTGAAAATATTATTTTCGATTATTCCAATCAATGAAATGTAAAAAATTAACTTAAATTGAAACATATTTGTATTTATGTAATAAGGAGCTGTTCCTTGAAATGTTACTTTACACTTCATCTATACTGCTAATATGTTTGACTTGTCCTTCTGTAAATCAATCAAGCTTGTGTGCAACGCTGGCATAAATGAACTTTTGAAAATACACATGGGAAAATATTTCAAAAAAGTAATTTAACATACTGTTTCACATCAGCGCTTCCCCTCTGTACATCCATCTCCCAGTGCATTTGACTGTATTTCTTTGGGGAAGAATAAATGCATGATGGTTATTTGAAAGCATCTCATCTCGCCTTAGCTTTTTGAAGAATTTAACAAAATAATGGCTTCTATCTCGGTATATGCGTTATTATCTCAAAGCCATCACTCAGCTCGCTCATGCATATGTCAATTACTCAGCCACACCTTTATGAATATGGAAATGCTAGCAGAATGCCTCATTAATTAGTAATTCATGCATTTTTCACAAGCCCGATACTGATGAATTATCCTCCAGAAGTTATGAAAACAGGATTCCTCCTCACATTTCCACTCAGTACATCTGTAATGTGTCTGCAAGGCAGCTCACAGAAACACCATGGCTGCACGCTACTGTCTGTGGTAGGAACTGAGGTTCTACACGGAATCACCCAGTGCTTCTTCATTCTTTCTTGTTAGAGACACAGTCTCTAATGTAATATATATATATTCATCAATATGGTCATATTTGTGCGCCAGTGGTGAGGTATGAAAAGTCCCGCATGGGGCCTGAGTTTACCACACTGTGGAGGTTGGGACTATCAACTCAAGAACTCAGAAGTTAGAATAGTGCTTTTCTTATGTTGCTCAGAAAAAAAGAACTATCTCAGAGATTGACATATTATTAAATGGATATTAATTAAACATACTTCTGCTTTTCTCTCAGCCAGGCGCTGGCTTATTTAATCATTCGCTGCTCTTTGGGTGATCTCCTTCAGAGTTTTGGTCTCACCCTCCAGGCATTTGTATTTTTTTTTAATGAAAACAAATCTAGCTGAAATTTCTGCACTGGTTCAAGAGAATTATGAATCCTTATTTCACTGGCTGTAAACATAAAACACTTTGTTCAGGAGCTTTCTGCTGGATAAGGCATCAAAGGGCAGTGACACCGGCAGATCTCCATTTAACAGTACACGCAAGCTGCTACATTAATATTGTGTCCATCGCCCACTAAATATGGTCTGTGGTCTCGTCCACAGACAGACTTCACAGTGTTGGTCAATACCAGGAGAAGACGCAGCAGGATGGGAATATGAATGACACAAGAAGCTGTAAAGTAAAACATACACTAACGGTGACTCTCATCTCCAATGTCGTTTTAATTAGAATGACCAAGGGATGGTGGCAGTAAGGCAGTGGAGACCCAGAATCAGGAGGCTGTTATCCCAACCTGTCCTGGACGATGGGGGAACCCTGAATGCAGAATGATCAAGTGGTCCAGGAGGTGAACCAGAACAGAGCCTGAAAACCGTCTCTTTGGACCAACACATTACATTAGAAATGTCATTGGCAAAAAAACTTGAAATGCAATTGTAAAACAAAATGTTTAAGTCAATCTTAGATAGCATTTGAAATCTGTCTATGTATTAGTTGATACAGTTTGCTTGACTTGGCTCAATACAAATTAGTAATGCAGGATCGTGCAATCAAATGGCTGGCTATGTTTCACGTGTGCTGCACAGCTGAAAAAAAGTGGAACTGCAATTGCATTGTCCTCTAAATATTTGTAGGACCTACACTATGTTCTTTGGCCACATTTGCATACATAACACAACAAACATTCACATTTTTACAATGTTAGGCATGTACATTTTTTAGATCCTGAGAAAACTATTCTTTGTAGAAAACTGAATTTTCTACATATTTGATACACACCCAAACTGAATGATCTTCATTATTGCCAAATCATTACATCACACGTTGAACCTTTCCAACCTAGAGGCACATGTAAACACGGTCCTGATCACCATGATTGGGAGGCTCTAGACACCGTTTGGGACCACTGTTCAAGGGCCCATAGTGCCCACGGCTGGTCGGAATGGAGCAACTCTGCGGTCGCCTAATCAATTATGGTGGAATAATTTGCATGGCTTTGTTTCCAAACCCCACTGAGGTGAAGACGGAGCCAGCCCTATCAATTACAATCCAGTCAGAGGTTGCCCAGCCATCTGATTGGCTCAGCATCTTCAAAATCTACAGAATCATTAACTTGGTACTGAAAGGCAGATCTGAAACATTAAGGAAAGATCAGAGGAATGCACTTTGCAGCCGGACTTCACAATGTAAAGAATGCATAGATATATTGTTAACATAACCCTTAAAATATATGTATATGTGACCTGCATCAAAGATTGAAGTCACTCTTCAATCCAATCCATTCATCTTTACTCTATACATATCCATTAAACGGGGCAATTTAACCACAGAAAATAACTCCAAAAAATAATGAAACTAACTCCATATTATTGCATTTTAAGGTCTACACGTACATGCTGTGAATATCATTCAGAGTAGCTACGTATGTCAACAATTAAAACAAATAAAGGATATCAAGGGCAAGGTCAAAACATTACTTGAATCCATTGCTATATATGAGATAGATGCTTTCCTCTCAGGAAAAGGCTTGACAATGGACAAATGATTCTTATCAGGAGATATGAACCAGTGTAGAATCAGAATCAGAATCGCTTTTATTCGCCAAAAGCATTAATGGGCACACAGGAATTTGACCATAAGGAAAGTGATCAGGCTTTCCTGTGTGGCCGGGACGGCTCCAATATCCTGGGATGGCATTCAGTCTCACATGAGGGCCATGCAACACTTCACTCATAATAGGCTAAACATCTCAATGTGTGACCACCAATCAGGTATGTGCGGATGTGCGCCCACACACATCCATCCATTGCTACATCAGTCATGGACAGGGCACAATGCTGAGACCTTGCACCCAGAAGAAGCCTCACCATACAATCAGTCACATAATGGTGCAGTAATATTACCAAATAAGAACATTTCCATGGGAAGGTTTTAGTTCAGGGGACCGCAAATGTTTCCATGACCAAACTGTGGAGGTACGTATGGCCCCAGCGAGCTCTTTGTGCAGTCAAAAATTTGTCTGTGTGTAGTTTGTGTGCAGACTGTGAAATGTTGAGGCTTAGAGGTTAAAGGTCAGCCTCCAAATGACTTCTCTGGTTACCTGAGGCACCCTCTCCTATGTTCAAATCCAATCCAATAAATGGTAAAGAATTGCTTTTAAAATGCTGTTAAAGAAATTATGTGTTCCTCACTACATTGAAGAACAAAAATTATAGTTGATATTTTTCCTTTTTCCTTTTTATTTGCACATGAAGGGTTTAATACAACCCTGGTACGTGTTTGTCTGACCCTCACTTTGACGTAGTCTGTGGGCAGGTCAAAAGCCATAGGACATATTATGATGTACTAACCTTCATCAACGACCTATATTCAGTATGTATGTATGTTTACCTGAATAATATAATATGTATGTTTACACTAACCAAAAAAAGCTAGTCAGAAGCCAGTAGGACAGCTCCACTAGGATCAGCTCTACAGGGTGCCCCTGCTTTACTAAATAATGTGTAATAATACGAAACATCATACAGACATTACCCACCACCAGCTCTGCAATAACTTCACCTTTTGTCTTTTGCATGTGCTTCGTAATTTGGTGATAGTAACTAACGATTACAATCACAACTTTAAGGCAATAAATGGCAGGTTTATTTATGTGGCATTTTATTTATGTGGCCGTCTTTGTTCTTTACAAATGGAAAAATAAAATTTCAAAGTAGAAAGTTAATATTAAAGTTTGGTAAGAGAATAAAGTGAGGACATACAGTTTTAATGAATGTACTGTATGAGTTCATAATAATACCTTGGTTATTAAGATTTAATACCCTTTATCTTAATTTGTGACATATAAACAGGAATGTTATTACAACAAAGTCTTAGAGATAGCTGGTGTCTACTGCTTGGTTTATTAAAGCAGAGGTCCATTGTCTCGGCCATTTGGTATCCATTATGTATGGCCCCAGGCGCCTGTCAGCCTGTGAGGAAGTCGGCGGTGATTTGGTTTACAGAGATCGTATGGCGGGGGATTGGGCCTTGAAAACACAGATCTGGTGCATTTCCTATGATTTCAGACATGGTTTATGTTTTCCCGTCATGAAACGGACAACCTGGCAGCTGGTGGACAAAGTGCACAGCCCTGACCTTCTCCCAACATGTATAGACACCTTCTAGCTCCCCTTCAAGAGGAACAGAGGCGAACTAAGTTCCTCAAGACAGAAAGGAAACCCCACCCCCATCCCCATCCTCACTTCTTATTATTGTCATTAGGATTGAAAGGCCTGTGAAAAAAGGCTTCTCACTCTTCTACGAGTTGTATTTTTGCAACAAAGACTGATAGCATCCCTGGCACAACACATCAATGTGGCGCGAGTCACGGAGAGCGACGTGTGGAACTGCTAGCTGTTTGTGGAAGCCAGAGTCAATCACATCACACACAGCATCACTCTTCATCAACCACACGTGCCAAAAATATCATCCCCCACTTGATGGTCCCTTGATATCACGGTATTACTTCAATTCCCCCAGCGCCATGGAAACGTGGCCCAGCTGGAAGAGCTTAAAGAAAACCTGTAGGCGGCCGTAGGAGCGTGGTAGAAAAGGGGAAATGGTAGGAGGTGCTGTGGAGGGAGGAGACCATGGGAGTAAAGGGGAGAATTGACAGGCTATTTAGACGTGGCACTTCACTTTGCATTAGTGTACAATGTCAGGCCTGGGGGTGCCAAAGTGAGGCCAGATTTCAGGCCATGCTGGTGGGGCCTGGAGCGACGGATCACTTACCTTTGGAAATCAAAGTGAATGGCAAGAGATCTAGTCTGGAGTGGGGCCAAGCGGCCATGGAGGGAAAGTGTGAAACCTGGAGAAAGGGAGACAGTCATTGAGGAAATCCATTACCAGCGAGAAGCCAACAGGCTTGAAAGGAGCTGTCTTGTTAAATTGGCTGCCTGATAAAGCTGCTCTTTGGCAGGGGGGCACTCAGAGTCACCAGGGGTGACACTAGACCAGGAGGAGAGAGCGGGTCTTATTGGTACGGGGAAATGTCGAGTCACTCGCACACACACCCACTGGGATTTCAGGAGGGGAAAGAAGCCTAAAATGTCTTCTTTTGTTTTTTTATCAGGTTCCCTCAGGCTGCGTTAGCTTTTACCATGGGGTTGGAGTTTGGAAATGTTGCCACAAAGTTTCCCCAGCCATGAGAAGGGTGCAGGCAAAGGGGCGTTTCCATCATGACACAAGAACGCCCATTAGGCGTTCCTGGTAGCTTTTCACTGACCAATCCCAAAGAGTTCCCCAAAGTAAACTGGGTATTCTTCTTCCCTTCCTTATTGGCAATTCTAACCCTTAACCTAACCCTAACCCCAACCGGTTTGATAAAGTCTAACCAGTTATATTATATATAACGAATGTGATATTAACCCGGGTGTTGACGGTCGTGCGTATGGGGCCGGTGTTGACGGTGAAAGAAGAACGGAACGCTTGTCAGCGTTCCAGTCTGACAAGGGGGCGTTCCAGTCTGCGACGAGAATGCCCATTTTGTGCCTGCAGTCGGATGATATTGCCAGCCACTGCGTGTGCATAGTGGGTCGACCGTCGTCAGTCAGGAGGTGCTTGAACCCGTCTGGCCAAAAACACCCTGCAGCGGACTCCCTCTGACTCCTCCTCCGCTCCCTCCCAAAGGGAGGCCTCCACCCGCATGCTGGGGGCCCTGGGGAGCTGCTCTTCTCTCTGAACCGGCTGTCGTGGGTGTCTTCAACATTGTTGGTTTGTAGGAACGTTGAACAAAAGACATTCTCTCAATACGTCCTCTTGGGCTTTGATCAAACATACAGTTATTAGGTGGGACTCCTAGATTAGCATAATATATGATGGAGACGTTTAAACCATAAAGATCTAAATCACACTGTCACAATGTTTAGGATGGGGACATTTACCCTCGGATGTAATCTTTCTTTTGAGGGATTGTTTGTTGCTTTGTCTGTGTTTCAAAAAGGCCTTCTTTGAGAATAAGAACTCTCAAGTACTTTTGATTAAACCAGTCGATGTCTGGTCAAACCAAGTTAGCAGAATTAACCGATTGAAGTCATGTGAGATTGATTAGAGCAGGCACCAGATCTGCTGAGCTTGTTATGGCGCTCTTCCGTAACTTTGCCACGACCTTCTTCGTGTCTCCTATGTGGTGGGGCTTTTGAGAGATGGGCTTTGGCAGCGCCTCACATGGGCGGGCGTGGCATCAGGTACGGTGACCTGCCGTCTACGACCACTGACCCCTTAATCGTCTTGGCACACTTAAGCTGCTACTGGTGCTGGAGCCCCCAGTAGATTTGTTTTTAATGCGCTGTATTTTTTTTCCTGTCCTCTAAAGCCCCCCCTTTTCATCTTATTCCCGCTGTGAGTGTGAACCTATAAGGCAAAACGCAAATCCCTCACTACATCAGGACCTCCCAACCAATTCTGCTTAATCACAGCATCTCAACTCTACCTCCGTTCTGAGCGCAACGTAATGCTTCCTCTAAAAAAGGGTTCATTGTACAAAATCATAGCAATACAGAGCAGATTCAATTCAGTTTTGTTAAAATGATCACATTCGGATAATTCATGCTTTTCTTTTGTTTTATGGAAAGGTAGGATTTGAAATCTGTGCATAATACACAATTTACAATTTAAACATAAATCGTATTTTACATACATGTATAACTGTCAGTGAGCATATCATTGCTTATCTTTTTTGATCATTGTCAAAGTGCTCTTAAATTAATTTCCCCAAACTATACTGCAGGCTAAACAAATAAGCAGCTCCCCTCGTTTGCTTGACATGACATGTCGTCATTCAAACTCAAACGCATGAAAACGTATTCCTTTTGTGTACAGTAAAAATACGGACTGAGTGTTCATAAATGATGTATGTACATTTTTGTTGTTAGTGTTTGTTGAGGCTGATAAGCCCCATAATGCCTTCTGCCACCGTAGAAACGCACACACGCAGTCTCTTTCACAACAACAATACTCACACACATATTGTGGTCCCGTTTTCCTTGTTTTATTAATGTTTGGAGACATTAAGCGTGGCCTGGGTCAGTCACAGGGTATCTCTGTTCTACGTCATCTCAGAAATCCACACTGCATCTCAGGGGCAGAGGAACGGTTCTAGGCTGTGTATGGACCATGGACAGATTCATGTTCAGGACACGGCCCAGGACGTCCCTCTTACTCAAAGAGAAATGTCCCCTGGGGAGGCCCCTAAAGACGGCCCCTTGACACCGACGGATAGTGGCTCTGTGGTACGTCAAGGGTTGAGAGTACCACACATACACATTACCGAGGCAAACCACTGGCAAGTAAAAGGAGTTGAAAAAACACATTTCCAGAGAGTACGAAAACATGGCTTATTATTATGTATTTGCAAAAACTTTGGGTGGTGTAATGCCAAACATAAAATATTTTTGGTGTTCTCATAGCTATTATTTTTGACTGTTTTTGCTCTCCAGTTTCTCTTTGAGATTGGTGTACACACAAAAGAGAAGCCAGTACTTTTGTTTCTGAGTCACTTTTCCCCAGCCATTACATCAACTACTACACTAGGAAAATTGAATAAAGTACTGACTAGGTAGTAACACCGTTTCCAGTAAAATGACTTATTTAACTGAGACTAAAGTTGCCAGGTAGATAAATCAGTGTAAGCTCTTACTGCCACAGTTTATTCCAATGTACACATAGGGGCTTTAAAGAGAATGTACAGTGGGAGGAGTGTGGAAAAAAGTGCAGTTTAGCGATTTAGTAATGCATTAGTAATTGTGGCTAAGCATTGTGGCTTTCCCTCTGTGTACCGTGTAAACTGCTATGCCAGATTTTGTGGGCAATCAAACCTGGTGGAAGGCCTTTCGATGGAACCTTTGAAAATGTAGAATACAGAAATTCCCAATCTTCTTGTCTCATTTGCTTCTATCAGTTATATAAAAGAATCAAAATTCATCTGACACTGAGCGGTAATTGGACCTCTTTTGGGTCCTTCTAGGCAGTCTTTTTTTCTTTTTTTTTCTACGGGAGAATAACAAATGTTATTGGTAATTTGTGCTTCAAGTACATCTCTGCTTCGGAAAATATATAGAACGTGCACACACACACACACACAGTGAAAACCAAAAGCCCTTAAACAGTGGGCTGGTTGAAATGTGCATTAAGTTTGACTGTTGGAGCTCTGGAGAATACTATGTAGTCTGAGCAGACATTAACAAGATCAGAGAGACTTGGTGATTCCAATGAAAAGTATGCCAAACACCGCAAAAGGTAAATACGTCCAAATAATAGCTCTCAAGGGTATAATTAGGAGAATTTGCCATTCAACAATGAAGTCATAATCAACTGATGAAACTACAACCGATACAGAGTGCTCAAAGTCATATTTAGACCAATGATGACATCATTTGTGTTAAGCTGGATTTTCCTTTTGGGCCTAATGGGCCCGCAGCAACCAAATGTCACCTGAAACCTGTGATGATGTCACAGGCTGCTGTAGCCTGTCTGGGCTCCATTGTTACTGTTCAAAATAATGTGCGTGTGTGTTCGGGCGGGATATGGTTGTAAGTGAACACTTTGTCATGTTATAACATAAAGGTTTATTTGAACTGATAGATTTTGATTGTTTGTAGGTTGTTTTATCTTTAGACGCAGGTCCAAACATTGGACTTCAAAATATACATTTTAGGTGTTGTTTGTTGACCCCACTCAATGTTTCTGGAAAAGCCCAGGAAACTGATGAGGAGTGTGCGATGTCTGGATGACGGTCTGGATTTGGACGAGACAACGTTCTCTTACGGTCGCGCTCAACACATGAATCCAATTTATTCCTTCATTTAGTTCACCGACAGCCTTCAACTGATATTAATGAGCTGGCTCAGTGTGGCCTCCTTCCCTGGTTCTTTGTCAGAGCAAACAGGCTTATCGAGGGTCATCCAGAAGAAGCTGCTTCAGCAGAACCCATGGAGGTGTTATCTGAAGGCTGGGGGCAGCTGGGCCATGTCTGCCTGCATGCTTCCAGAGAGGAAGGCTTATATTTGCTGTTTAGTAGCAGAGATGTTCCAATAACCCTGGGCCTGATAGACATAATAATATATGTGATTTGTACAAATGGGATCTCCATTGCCATATGAACCCTTGAGGACTCTTCAAAATAAAAATCGGCATGTCACTCCCATAACTTCCAGCATGGCAGAATTCCCTGAGAATCTGGATCACCACACACACACCAGTTCCAGAACTTCATGATGAGTCAGGACTTCTTTATCGCCCAACACAGTCTTTTACCTTGCAGGAACAAGCCAATCGGAGAAGTCCCAGTTTGGATTCATTCCTCGACAGATTAAGCCACAGTGTAATCACTAACCAATTCCATACTTGTGTATCTGCCATCCATGAAAGAGCCATACAACTTCTCTGTATTCAGGACTGTAAAGTATGGATGAATAAATAAATAAATATATGGCAAGTTTTCTCACAATGAATTTAGCTCCAAATTAGTAAAATGATACAGAAATGTGGAAGGTCCCCGAATCCTTTTCTTTAATTAAACCAAACTGGTAAGTTCATCTGAACTTCACATTTCTATTTACCTTTCATAGGTTATCTAGATGTAATTATTTATGAGATGAATATTCAATGTTGACCAGAAATGTAATTTGTATTAGGCACTTGTAACAAGTGGCCATTGATACTTTTATCCAGCTGTATCCAATTTTAATAAATATCTTGTGCATTTATATTAAGACAAGAGATAAGAATCATAAATCAAAGGATATTCAGATAACACCAATAAATCAAAACTGGAATGAATTACATTGCATTTGTTCAGGTTTGTTTTGAGAAATATGAAATGCTTTAGTTATTGATGATGCATATTGATTATACTCAATGTAACTGTTGGAGCGTCATTAGCGACAGCTAAATCAATCTTGCTCAGGGAGCCAAGGTAATGCAGAAACAGCTCACCCCAAAATAGTTTGCTAATAATTTAAAAGTTGAAATGTCCTATGCTTACGATAAAGAAAGTGACTTGGCAAATAATGCATCCCACTTTTTGATCAAGCTTTAGGAAGTGTGTAATGAATAGAAAACCTGCGAGTCCGAGAGTCATGCACCCTGCCGCATGAATTCACCCACCAAGTGGACCATTCATTTGCACATTCATCTGTTGCTCAATTAGAGCAAATCAAAACATTAGGCCTCAACAAGCGTGCCCTGGATGAATAAGGGGAGCCGAGAGCCACAAACATTTATTTTGCGCGTGCGTGTCTGCGCCGGAATTTAATTAGCCTCTTTTTTAACCTGTGAACCCAGAGCTTCACCCCGCTGTAAGAAGCAGAATTCATTAAGCTGTTTTCTGCCCCCAGATTTTCACACCAGCGCATAGAACATCTGCACCCTGTCATGTATCATCCCATTCATTTCTACTTAATTTGATCCTAATAAGTGCTACACGCCCAGCCAGATGTTGCTGCATCCAGTGTGGCAGAGAAAGTTTTGTTTGAGGGGAGTTGAGCGGTATGGGGGAGGGGGTCCAACACATGAAGCTACGCTCTGGAAGAACTCGGAGTCTGGAGCTTCTCCACTGCGGTGTTCACACATGCTGAAATCCATCACCTTTTAGACTAAAACACAGGAGCCCTGGCAGTTCAAGGCTCCTGGGTGTCAGTGTGAGTTGTGTGTCGCTGGATGTTGGAGTGTCTCTCCTGAGAGACCAGAGCACGGACTCCTGGGCGCGGCTGTAGTGTCCGCTGGCGGTATGGCCGGGCAGGACGCACAGTGGAGTGGGATTCATGTTTTACAGGAAAGGAGTAGGGCTGTAAAGTTGTGCTAATCAGCACCATATGCCAGCCCTTGGCCTGTAGCCTCCTCTTGTCATTCCAAGTGGCTCCTAGATATGGCTTCTGACGGCCCGGAGCGCCAGCCGCGTGCTAATGAGGGGCGCGGCGGGCTGCAGCGCCGGCTGTACCCCTGAGATACACGGGGTACAGCCGGCACACGCGCCAGAAAGCTGGGGCCGAGCACCCCGCCCTTTAGACGGGCCCCTCGTCCTCCTGCGGACGCAGTGTGTGTGTGTGTGTGTCTGTTTTATGTTAATGACTACTTGATGGAATTCTGAAGCCCATCCAAATACCAGGATTCCTATTGACATTCGGATTCCCTGTTGTTTACCAAAGTGTGTGTGTGTGT
>JAOPJJ010000029.1:8174948-8185898 GCA_027122795.1 Enchelyopus cimbrius
GCCGCCGCCCCCGCCGGCCCCCCCCCCCCCCCCCCCCCCCCCCCCCCCCCCCCCCCCCCCCCCCCCCAACGGACGCTGCTGATCATTAGCACTTGTCAATTATATGTTCACATCCTTCTTTAGTGCATTTGACTCACCTCATTAAGATAAAGCATGTTGCTAACGTCTGTGAAGGCTCAGCAATGCTTTGTAGCTCTTCACGTTTCACACTCAGAGTACAGAGCAGCTCAGAGTAGAGACCCTCACTGGGTCCCCCCCCCCCCCCCACAATGTGTGTGTGTGTGTCTGTGAATACATGTGTGCGTATGTGTTTGACAGAGAGAGGGAGGATGTGTGTGTGTGTGTGTGTGTGAGTTTGTGTGGGTTTGAGAGAGGGAATGTGTGTGAGAGTGTGAGTGACTGAGAGAGAGAAAGAAAGAAAGATAGAGGCAGAGCCGCAAGGATGGTACAAGGGACACACACTGTGACACACACTGTGACACACACTGTCACATACACAGAGAGAGAGAGAGAGAGAGAGCGAGAGAGAGAGAGAGCCATGAAGAGTTTCGGTACGTTTTTTGTAGATTTGAAGGGTAAAAGATGAAACGATGAGAAAATAAGCAGATAAAAACATATAAATACTCAGTATAAATAAAGAATACACACAGCCGAAGATGAACACAGCTCCCATACGATACCCACTGAACCTGAGCACCGTGTCAGTGTGTGTGTGTCAGGGTGTGTGAGTCAGTGTGTGTGTCAGTGTGCTCCTCCACCTCAACGACATCGGCCCGACGGAGCCACGCACCTCCTCCACCGGAACCACCACTGCCCCTAGGCGGTTCTCCTCATCGTATAAATTTGCTCCACCCTGGTCCCGGGCTCTGCTGAGGGGGGGGGGGGGCTATTCACACCATACCTATACTGGTCTGACAGCCTTGATCGCCCACACAGAAGCATAAAGCCCCCGAGGTCCTTATTGATCAGCCTTGAGTGGTAGCCAAGCCCGCCGCATTAAGAATGTTAGTGTGTTTGAATCATTTCATCACAGAAGAAACACACTACATAAAGTATTTATTCTGAAGTCAACTGTTTCAGGAGGAGTTGAGGGGAGAGTGTGTGTGTGTGTGTGTGTGTCAGTGCCAGTCATGGTGTGTGAGCAGGGTGGGGGTGGTCTAATTGAGGTACTGTGGAGGGCTTGAGGTCCGTGAGGTGAGAAGATGAGGAGAGGGCTTCTTCATGCTTCCTGCAAGCTCACGCATCACAAGCGCTTCTCACTGCAGGGTGGAGCAAACGGGGCGTGGCAGATGAGCTAATGAAGCCTGCCTCGCGCCGAACACGCCCCACAACAGCCAGGTGGGAGAAAAGAAAATGACTCATAAGGGATTCATGAAAAAAAATGAAGTGAAAAACAACAGCAATAAAAGGCAGTGTGTATTTATTGTATGTAATCAGCTGGGTGGTTCCCCACGGAGACCTGGCTGTACAGTGATTTTCTAAATGTTTGCTAATGGAATCTCTCTGCTAGCCTTTATTAGGCAGCATTGTAGAGTGTTGCCCCGGAGGCCAAGCACTGGTTAATGGATGACCCACTTGTTAGCTAATTGCCGCTGTGTCCCTGAACACAAAGGAAATGTTGAATTATGCTATGTGGCCGTTAGATAATCAGCCGGGGCAGGAGGGCTGAGCGTTTATTCTGCTTCTCTGTTTTAAAGCTGGGCTCTCCCGTTACTACGTTGTTCATATTGGTTAGATCCCAGATTGTGATTGCAGAGATCGTTGTCAATTTCTGTATTTATACTTGATGTAATTTTCCATATGTATTTGTTTATGACAATAAAAAAAATTTCATCATATGTAGACAAATGTTGTAAATGAATGTAACACAAAAGCTAATTTAAGTCCTGCTGCAAGTATGAGTTCATGTGTTAATATGAGACTACTTAGCATAAAAAAGCATTAAAGCAAATGTGAGTCAGGGAGCCTTTTGTGGCTTTCACTGGATCCCCGTAGTGGAACGAGCTCTGTGAAACTCCAGCCTGCTGGCCTGAAGAGCCCAGGCTCAGCCAAAGACACTCTCTCACCCTCCTCTGAAGGTTGGATTCCACCGGAGCCAGCCTGGAACACTGTACCATGTTTGAATTCTGCTGCCACTTTTTCCCCCAAAAAAGTAGCCACAGCCAATTGGAAAGGCCTGGCTGAAGATTACATTCAATATTTAACGTCCTGGGGCCAGATCTCTGGCAGCACACCAGAAACATCCAGCGCTGCTCGGGAACGGAATTAAATAAATAACCCAACCCGCTCTCCTTAGATGTTTTACAATTGAGACTTACCCAAATCCCAGAAATTACATTTTTCAAGCCCCTTTCATGCCTATGGCTTTGTTATGGCTCTATCATCAGCATTAAAAGCCTGTGTTTATTCAACCCCTCAATTACCAAAGGCTCAGCCGGCAGGCCTTTAATTGATTACTTTAATTGATTGGTTGGGGGCTAACCATGGCTGAAAAGCAGTTTATCTTAATCAGTTGAGAGGAAATTTAAGAGAGGGGCTTGATTTCCTCCAGCTGATCACCCCAGCGCGGTGAGGAGGAGTGTGAACATTCCTTATTGAACATCTAAGGCTATTCAAATACACCAGGTGCATTAACGTTGTGGACCGATGTAATTTAGTCCTCTTCATCTCATCCAACAGAATCTTTTCTTGGTTTTTCAGTGCAGTGACCTGCGACATTGAATCAAGGCAAGTGATATGGTCACATTGAGCGCTGTAGTGGTTATTAAAAATGCTGTTGAAATGTACCGCATATGTTAAGGAACATTAGAACGATGAATAATGAATTCATCATTATGAATAATTAAAGCTATGAGGTATAACATCTCTGGCATGTCGTCCAGAGGCACAAAGAGAGAGTCACTGACACAGGGGGAATGTGTTGCACCCCAGCACTGACACAGTCCCATTAACAGCACCAGAGTTGTGAAGCAGCAGGGGTTCTGGAAGGTTCTGTGCTAGATGGGCTGCAGATTTATTTTCTCACATTCAGTGAGTTGAAGGGTTGAGGATGTTTGCATGAACAGGAGTCATACTGTATTTAAATGGATTGAGGTATTTTCAGAATGTGACAATATCGAATGTGTTATCTGTAGTACCGGCCAGGTATATGAAATCAGAACAGATACGTATTGTGGGAGGCTGCCAGTATGGTTGGAAGGTATGCCGGTATGGTCATTATATGTGAAAGATATTGGCTAGCAGGCTGAGCATGGCTCAACCATCCATCCATCGCTGCACAGAGAACACATTTCCAAAAGCATTTCCTTTATGAATAGTTTTTCACTATAAAATGGCCCCACGTTTCGTTTCCGTGTCAAAGTTTGACAAGATGAAGGCTAGGAGGTAATACAGTGACTGCAGAAGTGTTCCATGGTGTTGGAGGATCAAACTAAATGTCCCTGTTCCATTATCGACACCAAGAGCACTCAAGTACACTCACAATTGGTTGTTGTGAACACGTGAGGACTTCCAAACCAAATGGGATACATTCCATGATCTCTAGCATTATGTTCAACACACTCACCACTTCACGGTGAGCAGCAACAATAAATATTGCCAACGCTTTGCCTTGTAGGTCATCATCACTACTGTATGAAAATGCCTTATTCCAGCAGCATATGTATTATATTTGCCTATCATCCCACCACCAGGCCAGGCAGGGAAATTGCCAGGCGATTGCCATTGGATCCCGGGTTATGACATCATCTTGTTACAGAGGCTGGTGTACATCCCTACATACACTTTTTGATGGAAAAGATCTACCAGGGAATCCCACTTCTCCACCTCCTGGGGACAGCATGTGCCAGGAGGCTACCAGAAGCTCCAAAATCAATCGATGAACTTCAGAGGTGAGACAATGACAATGTTGTCCTTCTGGTGGAACAACGCATCTCTTTGCCCCTGATGAGATCCAGGCTCTTGGGAGTTTGTATTACCCGGACAACATGATGAACATCATGAGGAGCTGGAGATGGCTTCTGACCACGGACCTGAGAGGTCCTGGGGGAGGGACTGCAGGATTATGGGGGCGCCAGGGTAGATGCTGGGAGGCCTTTGGTCACAAGACTCCCAGAGCGAGAGAATGTGTCCTGTTTCTCATGTAACACAAAATGCCTGATGCAAAAAGCTGTGTCATTGGCTAACACAACCCTCATGCAGGTCTAAAATCCCAGAGTGCAACGCCAGGTTTTTTGATTCCTTTTCTTACAATAGCCTGAAGCTAAGTAGCCATCAGGGACACCTTCCACCCCATAATGATATAAAGGGCTCCATTGACCTTCAGTCTCCTAGTGCTGCATTGTCTGATGGATTGCAAATGGGCCTATGCAGGTAACTGGAGATTTCCATTATCTGCAATATTAGAGATAGACAATTCAGATAATGATAATGATCTTGTCCTATTTCAAGAACGATAACTTAACAATTTATTGATCCCAGAGGGAGAGGCAAGAATGCATAATACATATATATATGTACTGTATATGTGTGTGTGCTCTTCCTTTTTGTACACATGTCCTTATTGTGTATGCATTTTGTTTGAATAACTCCATACATATAGAGTTGGTCTGATCTCATGACAATGTTGACCTCTGAGATGTGTTTGTGTGTGTACGGACCAGTGGCTAGATGCATTTGCCTCCCTGTTTGGCCTTTGCTTTATGGTAATTGGTCTCTGCCTGGGCCTGGCATTAATGGTTCCTGGGTAGGAAGGCTGTTTGCCCCCGCATGTTCAGGGGATAATGACCCAAGGCCAGCATGACCTTGGGTGGCTGAGAGCAGCTGTCTCACCTCCTGAGAGCGGCCACTCTGAGACTTCTCAGTCAGGGTCCGGAGCTCCAAGCACAGCCAGGGCTGCTGGGGGCGCAGAGCGTGACGTCTGAGAGGCGCATGGCGAGCGGCCGTTCCCATGGTCCTTTGCCCAAGCCGTCATGCTGATATACGATGCGGACCAACGATGTGCTCAAGCTAAGTTGGTCTGACCTGACATTGGGTATTTTGTTCAAAAGAATCACTCTGGTGTAATGTGACTATTCAACCTATAAAAAATATAAAAGACCAGAGTATTGAAATTGTACTGTAATATTGTGCAATAAACTATATGTGTATATTACATTTAAGACAGAAGGATAGATATATCGATGGTTATATCGATAGATAGCGAGAGAGAAAGAGATAGATTTAGCATGTTATCTTTCCTCCTAACCTCCTCCATTCTGTCAGTCCATCTCTGAGCTTCTCCTCCCAGATAAATGTTTCATGAAGCATTCCTCATCCCCTCCTCCAGAAGGGCGTCTTCTGTCCGTGAGATTATAGGAGACATCACTCAGTCCCATCCACCTCAAACCACACATCTTGAGGCCAAACAGAAACACATCTTCAACACGACCAGCAGAGGAAGGGAAAAACAGGGACGCATATTTTAATATCCCAAACTGACTGTCAAATGGTGTCTGCATTCAAAGAACTATCAAAGGGCTTATCCCGTTCAGATCTAAAAGCCTAAAGTGGGTCACATACTCCACCCACTGTAATATCCCAGTAAATATTCACCATCTTCTCATTATTTAATCATACACTAATGGAAGAGATCCTCAGCCCAAACTGAGGCCCACCTCGGAACCTCATCATTCTCAAATAACAGATGGATTTGTAATTTACTCTCGATGTCTTTAAGATCAGGCTTCCTGTACAAAAGACAACTGTTCACATACCTTACTGTAACAAAATACCCTTGATTCGCATATTATAAGCAGCCTTTTATAATTTCAAATCAATATCAATCTATGCATCTATGTATCCATCCATCTATCCCTCTGCTCCTGTTTCATGCATAATCATTGTATGATATGGTATATCATTTAAGACAGATTTAGATGTTGTGTTTACTTGTGGTTGCAGTTGGGCATGGTACTGCTGTAGGAAAATGATGTATGCTTTCATAAAGATGAGTTGTGTTGACAGAATGAACCCGGCCTCTCTGCGAGTGCCCTGCTGTTTAATCAGTGGTAAATTATACTGTCCTGCTGCTGTGGCCGTTTGTCAGACTGTAGTGATGCTTGTCGGCAAGTCATATAACAGCAAAGGCAATGTTGTCCGCTAAGATAATGTTCATTTTCATGTTTTTTTTTTGTATCAGGCAATTTGCGAGAGTGAAGCTCCGCATCACCTCAGGGTGCTGCTCGTTATGTGTCCTCCAAGCATCAGACGACCAACAGACACGATGGTCTGGACTGGGGCTCAGGGCACATTGTGGATCACATGTTGCAGTAGTGCAGATACATAAAACCACGTCTCACAAGACTTCTGCACGCTTGAACTTTTTGTTCACATTTCCCGATTTCATATTTATTCCGACTATAGTTTGGTAAAAACAAAGGCTCTATTGATGTGTCTTCTTAACAGTACTGTGTGACTCGCTTTCTTTTCAATACACTGTACAGGTTTCTAGCTAGTATTTTATTTTCAAGTCGAGTTCTTAATTTTTAATGCAACATAACTTTATTGCATTCAGAGGGAGATCAAAGTGTGCTAGCTCTTGTTTGATGTTTCCTCCTTTATTTGAAGTTTCCTTTTTCCAAAAGACAGTAGGTGTAAAACTAAAGTTTACATATTCCTTACTCTGTGATGGAACTTTTCGTGCACAATATTGGTTCCACTTTTGGAAAGACAGAAAGAGCGAACAGAGATACTTGAATCGTTCAGATGCATTGTGAATACAATGATATCAACCAACAACAATTAATTACTACAGCAAACCAAAGCCCAGACCATATAGGTAGGACGTTTAACGGCTAATGGAAAGAAATGATAATCAAATAAAAGGGATCATCAGAAAACAAGTCCATAACTAGGATACATAGCTATGTTCCGTACACACATGTAGCTATGTTCCGTACATACATGTAGCTATGCACATGTGGCTATGTTCCGTACATACATGGAGCTATGTACATGTGGCTATGTTCCGTACATACATGTAGCTATGTACATGTAGCTATGTTCTGTGTCAGGGGCGTCGTCTCACCAGAGGAGGAGGGGCTACTGGGTGGCGGAGAGTGATTGACAGCCAGAAAAGGCTGTGTTGTGGATGGTCGACTGGCTAGTGCTAGTAACAGAAAGTGTGATTAGGAACTGTCAAAACAAAACGAGAAATCCGACAATGACATCAGCGACAGGCAAAGACATATATATTCATTGAGGAACCGGCCCCTACAAGCTATGTTTACATGAATGTAGAGGCATGCAGCTTGGTTTGTTGTGCAGCTCTTGAATATCTTATATCCTGTTTGATTTGGTTCACACAAACAATATTCTTTGTACAGATTTTTTTTTTTTTTGTATTTGTTAATTATATGAGGTCCACCCTAGATGAACCATTAACCAGGCACTCCTTTAACGCAAAGAACATGACATCCAATTAGTATGAGAGTGACAGGTATTGGGATTGCCTCGATATTGCCTTCCCATTCTTTCACATAAAGATGGATCTGTCACTGTATGGATATGCAAATGTATGTCCTTTATACATTCAGAAGATGCTTGCTATAAAAAGGCAGCAGGATTGGACCAACGTATGCGTTGGCTATTGTTTGTTTATGTTTTTCATTGTAACAGCATTCATTTAAATAGCGCTCTCGTCAGTAACTATGTCCCCATTTGGTTAAGCACTTATTATTGACCACACTCAGCAACTTCTTAGCTGCTTCAACTGCTTCATGTCCAGGGTAAATCATTGAGCAGTGGTTTCCTGTTCTTTAAGTCATAACGTTTGGAATCCATTTGTTAGCTATATATAGACATTCCTGTAATTAAACCAAGTTGAAAAATGTAAGGAGGGGATGTGTTTCAAGGGTTTGGAATAAGGAGATAATTTAGAGACAGATCCATCAGGTTTAAATAGCTTATGACAAGTCTGTGTATAAATGGTGTTCCTGGGTTCCATTTATATAACAATTCTGTTACAATATACCAACACATTTGAGACCACCAGAAATGTGCAGAGTACTAATTCATTGTTTTCATCACCACCAATTGGTAAATCCTTCTCTAATGTCTTCTGTGATCATTTTTGCCCAAGGCTGATCTAAGACATTGCAACATATTTGACAGTCTAAAAAATAATTAAGATTTGTTCTTTAATAAATGAACACAATGTTGCCGTGTGTATACTTTGAGAAATCGAACTAGGTAGTCTAAAGTAACTGTTTTAGTGAACATAAAAGCTATTTGAGGCCATGGTTTAAATAGATCTCAGGGCAGCAAGAGCCACGCGTTCCATTTAAACTGGGAAGTCCAAAATTTCCAGTTCACAGTCGTTAATTTGATCTGGAATGCCCACTGAAGTCAGCTCTTTTGACCCGGAAGGTCGCAAGATCATCACAATCCTGACCCCAAGATCCATGTCTGCGCCGCACATCAACAGTAGTGAAAGCTGGAGTAATATACAGTGTATTAGCAAATGGGTTTTATTTCCATTTAAATCAGTTATATGCACAAACTTACGTCTGTTATTTTGTAGACTAGGGTCTGCTTAGTATTGTGGCCGTGGGGATTGGGTGTTTGTGTATAACGGTCCTTCAGTGGACCACGGAGCACTGCGTGCTTCAGGAGGAGTGAACCTCCAGCTCTGGGCTCTGCAGGCAGCGAGGCTCCAGATCAGAAGGTAATGCCCTTCCTTAGGGGAGGACTCAGACACAAAGCCCTTCGCTGGGACGGTTGTTGCCATGGCTGCAGCCAACATGAAGAGCCAGCCGCTCCTCTTTGGAGCTGAACGTTTAGCGCATGTTCCTCACGATAGAACCACTAAACATGACTGCTGTGAGCAGTGTAGACACAGCAAACAGGGTCATATGAGAGTGTGTGCCATCTTTAAAGGATTGTCGAGGTGCCCCATAAAGGAATTGATACAACACAAATAGATATAAAGGCTGTGAGAGTACAATTAATTTCGGACATCAATATCAACCTCTCTTCAGAACAGCAGCAGGGTGGTGAGTATGAGGGATAACGATGGCCATATGAAAATAACATTTGGGGAAGAAAACGGCTAAATTATCTGTTCTGTCCTTTGCATTCAAATGAACAATTACTGTTTCATGTAAAACAAATGCAGACACATGGTATACGAGCAGACAATACCAACAGCCATTTTGCCAGTTTTCCCAGAGGTAAGTTAATGCAAATGGAAATCATTCTTATAAACCAATGTTCATTTGAATGGTGAACATGAGCGATGGGAACTGGATTGTCTGACAGTCCCATCCAAACGAGACATTATTGCCCATTCTCTCCATTTCCTGTAATTCTTCGCCACACAGATCCAGGAGAATCAGTCCTCGGTAATAATTAGGCTGATGGGCCATTATTTTGTATTGCCAATCAATACATGTAGTCTTTGGCAGTGACTGAAGTGGGAAAGCACATGGCATGGGGCCAGCTCGTGGTGTCTCGGAGATGAACACATCCAGGTGCACCACCACCTACTCAGGCAGAACGGAGCGGGAACAATGCAGGCATCCATTGGAGAGCCATTGTACGAGGGGCCCGGCTCGAGGCCCGACTCCGGAACAGCTGTGAGGCCCCAGTGTCGTCTCAATGCATTCATACTTGTGTTGGTTTAACAAGATGACAAATCAATCACTGTGCAAACAGAACTTCTAAATAACTATCAAACATTATAAATATATATATAAAAAAAGTCTTAAACATAATAACTTTATTTCATGTGTGAAGTTGTTTCTCATATATTCTCACAAGGCTCTTGGATTATTTAAATTTGGACTTGTTTATCACAGGGGCTGAAGAGCCCTGAATCCTTCCTGCTCTGCACTGTGAGATATTGTATAGTCTTCTACTGTTTACCATTAGTTTGTTTGCTTGCCATGGTTTTGTTTATCTCTTGAAATGCAGCAGATTTCCGGGCGATTCGATGTTGTTGGGTTGTCATCAAAAGGCCCTGATCTATGAAAGTTCTTGTGTTTTGAAGGAGAACTGAATATCAGCATTAAAAATTAAATGGTATATTGCAAAACATCACTTCATAGATTTGGGGCAAGTGTTGGAGCAGATGTTCCTGCACTGATGTGTAAATAAGTGAAATTGTAGATAAAGACACTGAGGAAGCTCTAAGATATTCAGGAAGCAGCCCAGCCCTGCTTCCAAACCCCCTCTGTGAAAATAGTGCAAGAGCAGTCAGAACGCGTTACAGCGCATTTGATTCCAGCATCTTGTTTGGCTTTCTCCTCCGTTCTCTCCAGCCCTCCTTTCATTCTCGTGTGTGAACTTGCGGTGAAGGGAGAAAAAGAGAGAGAGAGAGAGAGAGAGAGAGCGGGTAAGAGACCTTGAAGAAAAGCTGCACGAAAATAAAAAGAGTGGAAAATATCCCTAACTTATGCATGAATGTAAAATGAATTACAAAACAAACACATATTGAAGAACACTGAGCTAAGTTTTCAGAAACAAATGACATGTTGGGCTAACCACGTGCATCACGGATGTTCCAGAAATAGAGGAGAAATAGAGGCATCACGCGTACTTAATGAAATTTATAACAATTGTTCCTCAATCAGAACGAGTGCTTGTTTAAAATGCAAATCCACTCTTGTCTGTGACATCCTGCAATTAAACAGAACAATGATGGATTATTTCAGTGGTCTTTCTCTGTCCTCATCAGGGCCTTTGAGAATGCCACAATGATTGACCACCTGGTCCGTTACTATAGCTCAATTTATTAGACACACTGTCTTTAGAAAATCAATGCATCATTGTACCAGTTCTACGGGCTTGGACGGCCTTCTTTTTAGTGAGGAGACTAAATTAGACTGACCTGTGACTTGTGCATGCTGATCAAACTATGTTGTACCATTGTGGTAAGCATTGTCTTAAAACTGCATGGACAGTTCAGGAAAG
>JAOPJJ010000029.1:8190443-8208310 GCA_027122795.1 Enchelyopus cimbrius
ATCAGCAAAATTGCTGCAAAAAGTAAACGTTCTAGCGGGAGATATTTGCCTATAAATGCACAACGATTAGTATCTCCGTTGTTGAATTATGGATCTTGAAGAGCTTTTGGTGTTCAAGCGGCAACTCTCTGTGGAACTCCTTGTTGATGTCAACTGTCAATCATTCCGATTGGTACTCGCTCGGTACCAAAGATTAGAGTGGAGTGGAAAATACTGGAAAAGTGGCTGGAAAATACATTGAACAACAGTGAAGTATGTTCTCGAACTCTATGGGCGCCGTTTTGGTAAGCTCAGGGTCATCTAGTCGTCGATAAGAATATGGTGAATTGCCCAGCCTTTGCGTGAAATTATATTTAGTTATACAAGTTATGTTTAATCCTATGTGGCCTTATTGGCTTGATTCAGGCGTAAGTATACGTCGCCACTTGAAAGCATAGGAAGACGCCCGGGCTGCTAAAGACGCTAGCAACCTAAAGCCAGCCGCAAAAAAGCCCCGGGACTTGTTATCGGTTATCGGTATCGGCCTTTAGGAGCTGAACGTTATCGGTTATCGGTATCAGTTTAAAAAAAAAAAGTTATTGTGCATCCCTAATTTGTATCAATCGGCTGGTCCGATTATTTGGATGGTGGTTAGTATGGAAGTGCAAGGTGACAACGCTAGACCTAAGGCGTCACACATATTGGTACAGCGATACTGCCTGAATATAATGTTTATGATAACTGTGTTTCACCATGGCAGCAAAAACATGTGAGACATAAGTTAAGATGAGATAAGAATATAAATAATCATTTAGTGTGAGCTGTAGGAGCTGTTATTGCAATTATATGACAAAAGTGTCCCTTAAGATGATTAAAGTTACTGGAAGTCACAGTTAAATTTAAGCTTTTCAGCCCATGGTACTGAAAAGTCCCATGAAAAACATATAGTTCTTAAGCTGTAAAAGGCACATTGATATTCAGACTGGAATAGAAATGAATATGTCATTCATAGACATATCTTTCAGAGAATCACTTTTTCTCTATAATTTCCATAGAAATGTTGTGTGCAAATGTGGTAATAGACACATTTATAACATCAAAAGGATTCAATTTTCTTTTCAATCACACAACAGTATGAATAGCTTCTCCCATTGACTCCAACAATAAGCAGGCATTACTGCATGCTACAGGGCGACATGTGTGCAAGCTTTCAGGAAGGAATGTCAAACTATCTCTTAATCCTCACATTTGTTCTTACTACAGCGGGTCTGCCAAACAGGTCTCATTTATTTGTCTGACCAGACAGAGGTCTCACCCCTGGAATTCATCAGTGATGCTTTTACACACACACACACACACACACACACACACACACACACACACTTTAAGGTTAGTTAGAGAGAGAGAGAGAGAGAGAGAGAGACTGCAGTTGCTTAAATACATTAACTCCAGCTCATATGGCTCATATTTGGCAATTAGAGATGGCTAATTGCGCTTGGTAGTTGATTTGGGAAGGTTGAGATGCAAGGCTTGTGATAGTCTGTGAAAATAGACTGTGAACGCTGTGATGGCTGATGATTTGTTCACAACGAGCTTCTCATGGATTTAGACCGGAGATAACTCAGGGGGTGATGCATGCTACATATTCGCACATACTGGCCTATCGCATTATAATGCATCATGAATTGGTTTCAATGAAAGTGCTTATAATCTTGCAAATCAATAACAATCCGTAATTGGAGAGTGTCAGGTCACAGATGATGGTTCGAACAACATTTGCAAAATGTACAATATATTGTGTATACAATGTTTGGTTGAGTATATTAATTTTATGTTCATAAGATGATCTTCATATTCTTATCTTGATATTGCTAATTTATTTCACGTCAGACATTTTATCCAGGGCTCTAAACAAACCCATTTAAATTAGTGTAGATTAATTGAACTCAATGGAGAATAAGGCAGCAAAGGGAATTTCCCCGTATCCTAATTATATGGTGGCCAAATTTGACTTCACTTATTTATGCGCCTGGTCATGGCCTCCCCTCCCCCTCTGGTCATCCTTTTTAAAAACCCTTCCTTCGATCGTGCAACTCATTGAATAACAAAAGACAGACTTGCTGCATTGATCTTGTGCAGAACCCAACTAAAGATCTGCCTTGATTGAATTCAAGAATGTGGAGGTTTTCAGAGCAGCGTAAAACATCTCAATATCCAACAGAGACGTTGAGGGACCTCTTCTGAAGCATGGATCCACCATCTGGACGCGGCATAGCCAAGTCTGATGCACTTAAATTGCCCACTTCCTCAGTGAAATATACAAAACTGAGGGAATTACACCATTATGTTTGATATGATTTGCTTTACAAGTAATGGAAATTTAGAAGTTGGAAGTTGCTCCAATGACGCTGTGTACATGAGTATTGTAAGGGCATTGTTGTCATGGTATATTCCATATGATATATTCATACATGCATGCACATCCTAGTACTAAGAGATGACATATTACATTTTAACTTTATTCTCATATCAAGATTAACTGGATTAATAATTTACATTCTATTTTATTAAAATGAGGACGTCTTTTGTTTCCGCTTGATTCTTTTCTGTGTAGGTCCAAGTGATTGGGGCGGTCCCGTCCCAGGGACCGGGTCTGCGGGGGGAACATGAATGCCATCGCACCAGACAGCATGTTGACTTCTGGGCTCATTGTAGTGACAAGAGAGCTACTTCAGGGTGGATAATTGTATCCTGGGTCTTATTATTGATTCATGGGGAGCAGAATGAACTCCTTGTAAACCTATAAAAATACATTTAAGTGTCCATTCGCCTTTGGAAACATCTCAGCTGCAGCTATCTGCTTTTGTCACCCCAGTCCTCCTCAGCCCTGACTGCCAGCTCAGCTTTTAAGGCATGGGGAGGCAGAATGGATCTTATATTTAACAAAGCTGACAGGTTGGACAGTAATGTGGTTGTCTGGGCTTTTATTTCATACATGAGATTGGCTTTTGAAAAGCCACAGCACATTAGAATGGAGTGCTTTCTGACAGGCCCCGCATGCCATGTGTCCTGTGGAGCTGCAGAACAGCATCTGTTTTTTACTCCAGTCCACAAATAGAGAAATAGAGAGAGGGAGGGATAAGCCAGAGAGGGCTTCAGGTCCTGTGATTCTTAGAATTGTTCAGTTTCAGGGGACACTTCTTGCATCAAACACTTCATTTATGACAAAATGGCGCAATTGATTTGTAAAGTTTGTAGATGAACGTCGATACTGCACAGAAATCTGACCAATGTTAACATGATTTAGTTTTTTTTTTTTTTACATTTGAACAATTCAGGAGATGCCAGAGCGAGCCTGGGCTGCTGGGTTCCTCTGTGTTAATAGGGAACAGAAAAACCGTGCCAGGGTTGCACCTTTTGAATATGAAAGTAAAGATCACAATATAGACTTGTCTGTGAGGCCAAGATAAGACCCGTTTTGTGCACTATTCAATTCAACTAATCAAATGCAAAAAATATTTCTGTATTTTTTGGAAGCCAATCCTTGTCATTTCTGACATTAATATTGTGCTATTGTAGGAAGACCAAGCTCTGAGGTCACATCAGAATGGCCTTGTGAAGGTCTTTCATGGGCTCCCTGCACTGGGGCGCTGGTTCTCAGGATGTTCCACCAAGACTATCAGCATTTATTCCTGAGTGAGCCTTTCAATAAGTCTAACCCCCTTGCATCACAGCATGTATACTAAAAGGGGAAACTAAAGTTAAAGGAACTTTACTTTTTACAAAGCCTCGCTGAAGTCCTCCTGCTCATCAATAAACTATGTTCACTTTGTTTAAGGAGTGGTCACTACTCATAAATTAGGGACAGACTTTAGTCTGTAGTTAGACATGAAAATACCTACAAACTGACATTCTCAACTGAAGAATTAATAGAGGCGAAAAATGGGAGAGAAAAAAAACACAACTGATAAAGAGACAAGAAACGGATAATGATCTAATTTTAGAGACAATTGCGTGAATAGCCAAAAAACAAGCGCTTCAATGGGGGAAATAGGAAATGACTGACGACTATCATCTGCCTATTGCAATGAATGCTTCTGGGACACTGACCAAAACGTAGTGAATTGACAGGAAGTCCTACACATGTTGCTGCTCCGTGATTGTGAGAGTGCAGAGGAAAAGGGCGTGGTTGGTGGAGGCTTATGGACCTGGCATGCCCAGACAGAGTCATTGTGTGGGAGGCATTACTCAGTATGCTCACACACTGCTGGGCTGGCTGTTCACCAGCAACACCAGTCAGGACGCTTCTATGGCTGTGATTAGCAGTGTCACCCTCAATGCAGATGGCCCGCATCCTGGAGGTGTCAGCGAGAGGGAGAGGGGGGAGGAGGGAAAAGAGAGGGGGGAGAAAAAAAAGATGAAAACAAAAGAGGGAGAGAGAAGAGCAAGAGAGTGAGTGAGAGAAGGGAGAAAGACAGACCAACAGAGCGATAGAGAGAAAGACGGAGAGGAAAGAAGAGAGGTTGTAATGGCGGGTGTAAACACTGGCAAAAGGAATCAAGCCCAACATACACATGTTTGTAGAAGAATACTTGAGAAAGGTTTGGTAGTGGGCTAATCTGTCATCAGTCCAACATACCCGGCAAGGAAGAGACAAAAGCCTTTTCTGGAAAATGCTGGAAACTTTACACAAGTAAAAAAGATGAAGTGGAACGTGCGGGGAACTTTTGGGGATCTAGGGAGTCTGAACCGCAGCCCCTGGGGTAATCACCTTGGAACTGTTCAGAGATCTACAACCTAGGGAGCCAACTCTATGGCCGCTACCACCAACAGGGGCTGGTCCCAAGTGGGATGCCAGGCCTTCTGCCCAGGCCAGTAGATGGGGCAGGAGTTTGCCGACACTCAGCCATCCTTTCGTACCACAGCAAGCTTCTGAAGAGCACTTTCCGGGTCTTGATCAATGGGCGGGCTCTGACACCGACCCAATGACAGCGAACGCTGACCTCCAGATGGGGTTTTAGCTGGAGTGGCTATGGGAAACGAGTCAATGAAGACAGGTTTCCAGCTTGTCACCAAGCCGAGGAATCTCCTTCCACAATGTCATGTCAAGAACCCGGGAGGGAGACCGGGTGCCCAGGTGAAGCTGTCCCTCATCTTCCAGAAAGCCAGATCCCTCTGGGGAGACCAGAGAATGTTGATTCTAGGGGATGTAAGGGCTTTCAGCAGGGCGACCCATGAAGGAAAGCATCCATGTCAGCATGTCAGCTGCCAAGGTGCAGAAGTCAATGACATAGCCGGAACCCGCCGCTCGCTCTGGCAACCGTCAGCATTCTTGCTGCCACTGGGCTGGGCGTATTTGCGGCGAGTGTTGGTGACATGGTCCAGGAAAAGGCAGATAGGAGGATTCCTGGAGCTGGGATGGGTTGAGGAGCAGGGACAGGCACTTGGTGGTGCACTGGAGCTGGCGCAGGGACTAGAGAAGCGACAGTGTTTGTCTCCACAGTCACCACTAGCTGCTGGAGTGACGTGGAGTCCTTTGGGCTCCTGATACAGTAGGGCAGGGAGGCTAATGAATGGCCAGTATGGAACTGTAACGGCTGGGGTAAACACGGGCAGGAGGACTCAGAGGTAGAATCAACATACAAGAATAGGTTTGTTCCAAGGGTCATCATCAGGAGATCAGGCTCCCCAAGGAGGACAAATTCCCCAAGGAGAAGAGAAGGCTGTCAGGGCCAGGGAAGAATCCTAAACACTAAACCGTAGATTGGACGCTGGAACGCTTGACTCAGGGTACAGAGAGGACACACACTAAATACACTAATAATTTGACTGGAACAAGAGGATGTGTGTGTATAATAAAACAGGACATTATGAAAGAATGACTCAAATGAAAACATAAGGTGAGGAGGACAGCAAGATGTAACAGAGAAAAGAGGGAGGAGGAAAGTGAAAGAGATGAGAGTATGAAGAGAAAGAGAAAAATAAAGAGAGAAGGGACAAAAAACAAAGAAAGAAAAGAGGGAGAATAAATATAGTTTTGACACTCCTGTCACAGCCATTACCTCGGTAATTATTTACCACCGGTAAATATCATAATCATAATCAATCTGTTTTCTGTACTTTTAAATTTGTGTACAATTGTATTTTAGAATAAAGAATTGATTTATTTTTCTCTGTTATCATCTTGTATGTCATTTCACTTTGCCTCCGCAGTGCCCTGCAGTATGTTTTCACAGAAAAGGCTGAGAAAGGGGGAGAGAGAACCTCATTTTCTCTTCTGTACGTAAAAAGTTAAATGTATCGGTAACGCCGGTACAGCGCTGGTGAAGGGGATACTATTATCTTCTTTGGGTTTCTGTATGAACCCATATGGGCCAGAGAGCTGTGTCTACAGACAGGGAAGCCGGCGTGGCTGGTGGCTGAGCGGAGGGGGAGGTCTGATCAGCACAGAGCCTGGGGCACTACAGGGCTGCCCTAGGCTCTTCAGAGCCTCTACACATACACTCAGCAATTAGGGCCCTCCAGTAGGCCTGCCGAGGGGGATCGTGAAGCAGACCAAACCAGGGTATAGTTGTCACTTTGATATCATATCTCCGTGCTCCTCACCACCAAGTGCCTGGCAAGCTCACTTAAATACTTAAAAAAACAACAAATTTGCTCTTTTCATCCTCAAGTGTTTCTCCAAATCGCCTCTTCTCCTCCTCCCTCATGTTCCATCTTCCCTGGTCCTTTTCTCTTTAATTCTCCTGCTCTCCTCCTCTCCTCTGAACTTCTGTCTGCTCCTCTTATCTCCTCCCCTCCCCACTCCTCTCCTCTCCAAAGCCCTCCTATACCCTACACGCACAGATGATAGGACTAATAATTAAAGCAGGAGCGTTGTGGAGCATGTGTGTGTGTCAGGCCTGTGACGTGATACGGAGGGACAGCGCCACGATTAAATATCCATCATGCTACGGCACATCAGCTTTAATGCAATCAGAAACACATGAGCACGCCAGCTAAGTCCCTTCCATCCACAATGATTAAAGAACTCTTTCATTTTCAAGACAAATAAAATATGCAGGATAATTTTATCAAAAATGTAAATGACCTGTCTCTTTGGATGACATTTAGCACAAACAGTGATGGCGTTAATACGATAGCCATAGAGACGGTGCTCTCTTGGCGGCAATCATTCATGAAAGAGGAAAAAAATGGCTTCCACAGTGGCCCTAATGTGTGTGAGTAGAAAAGGTGTTTAAAGCTTAAAGGGCGTATTGCAGGTTAAACATCACTTTCAATTAATGGGTACATAAATCACTCAAGATATGTATAAAGAGTTGGAAATGTCTCCAAAATGTTGTTAAAGTCCTGTTTTTGTAGTTTTTGAGGCAATTCAGCGATGACATCACGTGAGGGAGATGTGGTGGAATGTAGCCTCAACCTAGTACTATAACTATGGTGTCTAACTGGGATGAAGAAGAGGTGGCAAGACCCACAATTAACATTTACAGACATCCGAAGTCTCCCGGAAGTTCCAGGAGTCTCCCATACATTAACGTCTCACTGATGCCCGCAAATCATGCACAATCTCCCGGAAACCTGAGCAAGCCAGCGAGAATAAGTTGCGGTCTAACTAAGCACTCGATCCGAATGTATCGCATTGTGTCTCCCGCTGGAGAGGCATGCCGACGGGAGGAGACTCCAACAGCACCTCTTTCTCCGGTGAACATGTTGTTTGCAGACGCCGAGTAGGCTGGTCATGTCTTCAGTGTGATTATTTTTGATAACTAGTTCTCCTCGTGATTGATTGTTATTGACACCGTCAGGGTCAATGGAAGAGAGAGAGAGAGAGGGAGAGAGAGTAGTAAGCGTGTCTGTGTCGCTGTGTTTGGCAGGTGTCTGTGTGGGCGTTGTCCCATGGAAACTTGGGTGGAAAATTGTGTTGTAGGGAAGTGAGCTGTCTCTATATCTATATATCTATCTGTCAATCTGTATATCTATCTATCTAGGCTATATATTTATCTATTTATCTGTATAATCTTCTGAACAATCTCTTACTAGTCTCTCTACTTGTCTCTCTCATCGGGCTCAAAGCGGACTTTGGTCTGTCGTCTCCCCAACGTGATGTCATGCAACGCATTGTGGGGGAAATGAGACTTAATCGCAAACAGCTAAAATAGTACCTCCTTTTTTGTATTATATTAAGTTTTCTGATTCACAATAACATCAAATACAATGAATATCAGTTTTAATGTTGATTACCAACAAGCAAATGCACAAATGAAAAAATTACAAAAAACCTGCACCACGCACCTTGTCTTTAATGCCAAAGAAACGGTCAAAATAAATAAATACTTTAGATGCTACATGTACATTTCTCAAACTTCCCATGGAAGCAGAATCTCACATGATGGCAACGTTGGAGGGATTTGTGAGTACAGTGTTGGAGTGTTTTGGGGGTGCGATGTCAGGTGATGCACACACTATGCATCCCACCATCGGCATCTCCACTGAGCTCATGTTTATGCAGAGACACCCTGAATTCTTTTGATTTTGACACAGTGGGGCTTTTGATTTTGTGCAGCGTGTCAGCTGGCCTCTTTTCAGCCCAGAACCCAAGGTTTAGAGACTTGTTAATCAAACCCACTTTAGTCACGGATGGGTTGAGACAGACATCGTTGTGTACAGCTGGTAGAAAGGGAAAATTATTTAGAGGAGGTACACACCGTTTGGATTAAAAGGAGGGGAAAAAGGGTTCCTTGCCTTCATACTGCGTAGCCTGATGTGCTGCAGAGCAGATAACCATCATGTGTTTACATACACGTTATACAAATCAGAAAAGACTTTACAGAGCATCTCTTTGTAATGAGATTTCAGATGAGGCTTTACAATTTAAGGGTTACAGTTTGCTGCAATATATCCTGTATTTCATATTTTATTTTTCTTGAAGGAATGTTATGGGAAATGTATTTTGTTGAAGATTATCTTTAGACAAAGGAAGATTTGTTTTTTAGTCTTAAGCCGATCAGCAAACACAAGTGTATATTAACCAACCGTTAAATTAAAAGCACCATACAATATGCATATTGATGATAAAGAATGAAAGAGCTCTCCAGTAAAGGGCATCTCAGTTCAGCTGCATGGGGACCGCTTGTTTGGGTGGGGAAGAGGAGAGAGAGAGACAGGGAGTGCTAGGGAGCTGGGACTAGAGGTCCCTAGACCATGTTAGACCTCAGGGTGATCTAGTGGGCCTGTCAAACATGGCAGGGCTGGGTTAAAGCATGGTGTGTAGCAAGTCTGTTAGCATGACGAGCAGTCCATATAGATCAATCACAATTCACTGTGGGAGCAGCCCCACTCAATGACACATTCACTGGCTGCCTCCACAGCTCATTTGATTACACTGCTGCCATGCCATTCATTTCTCTGAAGGATGAAGGGCTGATAATGTCATCAGCTACTGGAGCAGGGACACCAGTGACTTAGAATAAAGAGGGCGGGCGGCGGCTCCTAATGAATTAAGTTCCTGTACTGCGCTGCCAGCCCACAGCCATCACACTATTTCCAGGGGCCTTTCAATTAGACATGCATTGTAATTAAATGCTGTGTCACGCTGCTGTTTGGGCTGGGATCTATGTCCCACCGTTAACCACCACCATTCCTCACCGTGATAGATGGCAGAACACATCACAAAGATGGCCTCAGCCTCTGTGGTAAATATGAGGTGTTGTTGCTTAAGAGAGGGCTGGGCTCCAGCCTCCGGCTCCAACGTAGACACGCAAGGTGAGCAAAGAGACAAAAATAGGCTTATTACCTATTATTTCTGAATCCATTCATAAAAATGTTTAGTTTGTCTCACCATGGATGTGTCCATTCATTGCTTCTTCTACTCAAATTGCTTTATAAATATAATAGTATTGATAGATACAGGTGGTCTTCATGGTCAGGTGGTCTCATGTGATGGAGATATGCGGGAAGGCAGAAGAGGACGGAGACGTTTAGGATGTCCAGACATATCTTGCAGACATCCGGTCAACAAACCCCCTGTGCTTTCACTTCAAATACGCTGAGAGATTGGACATGGAAGCTGTTTGTAGCAAACACATGTCTACAATGTTATGTGGAAGTTTAAAATTGCATGGAAATTAAATTGGATGCAAGGGAAAATGTGTGTAAAAACAAATGTATTGATAAATGCAGGTATTTCAATTTGAAACAATCCTTGTGTTTTCTACTTGGGATCAGAGTAAATGTCCCTGTTTGTCGTGAAATCAACCACATCTGATGTTGTGATGACATAGAAGTGATGCTAACCATCTATTTCCCTTTTCCAGGGCATTGGCCAAGCTGTCAATCACCTCCTACACACAACCCCTCCCTGCTGACGTTACAGTGATGAGAGGGCAGACCAGACCCTATTTGATTTATTTTTCTTTCATCTCCTTTTCAATTGCTTTGTTAAAATGTTAAAATGTGCTGAGGGAGTGTTCTCAGTCATTGCTTCTCACCCTTTGTTGGCCTATTGGCCATCTCCCTGGCTGGATGGAACAGGGAAATGGTTGTACAGGATAATAGATCTGGCCATTTGGGGCTGTGCTGAGTGAACGCTGTGTTTATGCTGCTGTCATAGGGTAGCAATGAATGGTCCATGTTCTATCCGTTTTTTTTTCCTTTGGCCTGTTTCATACATGTGGCAAGTCATTTACATGAGAACATTAATGTAACTGTCATGTTCTATCCAAGCTCACTGATGCAGAACTGCTAAAAGACAGGCCTAGCCAAAACACGGCTGCTCAGGGCCAAAGAGATTGAGCTGCAATACAGCGTTAATTCAATCAAGTCAACTATTTATTTATCCATGAGCAGAGAAAGACAAGGAAGATTAAAATAAGCATTGGCTTGGAAATGGTAAAAATAAGTATTTTTGAGAATTTACGAGTGTAATTTGTACGAGGTTAGGACAGTAATGGCTAATAGAGAGGAACAAACGCATCCGTCTGTGTTAGGGGATCCTGCAGCATCGACTGTTTGTGTGATGTCTCCTATGTGCACCTCATGACCTGAACCCTGTGACACGGCCGCCACGTCTCCATAGAGCCTCTGATCCCATGGTCATATGGATATGGTATGTTTGAAAAGGGAGAACACCCCACGAATGAAGCCCTTGACAAAATCAAATATTTGGATTTGCCCAACAAACTTTAGTTTCATATTTACAGAAATGAAGTAACGTTGTGTTATTGCCATTTTAATACACACACACACGCACATACACATTTATATAAATATAAATATATCTATATACTTCACATATGCACCTATTACCAACAACTACACATCAATTAATAACACAAACATACACACAATTCAAATTCCTACAGTACATATGATTAAAAAAGAACATGTCAAGGAAACTATAACAATATTTAACAATATAACAATATTTCTTATAACCACAATTATAAAACTGACATGCGTCAGAGCCTGGACTCCACGTTAATTGTCATTAATGATTCATTTATGCCCTCTTTATTCATTCACAATATTTTTTTGTGGTTTGATCTTAATTGCTCAATAATACAAATTTGGCCCACAGCTAGCCATCAATTAACTCACAATGGTTAGAGATGTGTACTACATCGCCTTTTGTTGGGGTTTAATTGCAAAGGTTGTTTTTTTTATTGTCGATAATGCAAAATTATGCAATATATTAAAAAAATAAGTGAAAATAATTAAAAATACTTTTAATCTAATTATCAATCACGATTTTTCAGAGCGGACTTTGGCCTCTGCCATTTGTTTTGTTTTGTACATCACGTGTTTCAAGTGCAGATCATCAGCAACTCTATGCAACATAAAATTATTCTGCAATCTGCAAATCCAAAATCAGTAAGAGATTAAAAAAGGTTACTAAAGATAACACAAAAAAGTGTATTGAATCGATTTTCTCCTCGTGTTTCATTTCAGCACCCAATCGTCACATCGCATTACATGTGGCAATCTCAAAGCATGTTCCAGCCTGTCTTTAAACAAGTACAATCTTGTTAGGGAACAAATATTAATAATGATCCTCATACTGAGCCTTAAGAATCCGAGAAGTGACTTAGGAGCTACAGTGTTATTTCATTAATACTTTTACACCGCTAATTACTGATTATACGTGTACTATAGAATACCTAGTCTTGAAGAACATCTGTGAGTTCCTTCTTTGTCCATGAAGTACCTCAGTTTCCTCCTGTACTCCATTTGAAACCCAAATATCATGGTGCCCCACTTCCGTTGGGGGCTCAGTTGCACACGCTAACGGGAGGAGGAAGCAGAAAACCAGGCCTGGGACTCTTCCCCTGGTCTGTTTTTAACCCATCAGCACTTAAATGTAATTTAGCGTTTTATTTGAGATTTCTTCAGAATCAACCATAATAAACAAAGCTTCCAATAGAGCCGAGGGTACGTCAAGATGCTCCTGACAGCCTCGACTTCAAAAGGCCATGGAGATGAATGCCAGAGTGAAGAGGTGGAGAGCATGATTAGCAACCTGTTTGGGTTATCTGGCTGTCTAGTGTGCTGTATATACATAGCGTCAGCCAGCCCCCATCACCTCATTAACTCCTTCACCTTTAAACACCACTGTTGCATCTACTTCAAACCGCTTCTTCTCATTGACTTGACGCAAATACCTTACTAGCATTTAGAAATTAAAAGTGATTTTGAAGGTTTAGTGCATAGAGCAAATTGTGGTCTTTTTTTGTGGCTATTTCATTCTAAGACAACTTCCGCCACAGGGGGGACTGTATGCCTCAGTTTGTCCAAAGCGAGAAGGTTTTTTGAGGTGGTGAAGAATCCCCAGCAGACACATGGGTGCTGTGCTTTGTTTCCACGCGTAGCTTCAGTCTCCACCAATGATAGCCTCAGGGCAGCCTTTGCTGTGGCGTTCAATTCTGTTTGATCCTGTCCAACTAGATGTTCTAAACTCTCTCTTGTTTGTGTGTGAAATGATTTTGTTAATCCATTCATACTACTTGCGTCCCACAAACATTTCCCTACACAATGGATTCTCTCCCTGACACATTATGGTTCGGTATCTTTGTAAAGCTTTGTTGCATCAGTGGAAACATTGTTCCCCTGAATTAATGCTCGCGACAACATGACGTTGACGCTGGCAGTATTGTGGACCAAGTTACAAAATAAGCCAGCCATGGGAACATCCCAAACTACAATAAAACTAGCAACAATGCCTTCACCTACGGTGTTTGACACCTAATTGATGAAAACACCCTTTGAAACAGACAAACGCCTCAGGCAAACCATCGGCCCACCGGCTGCCTGAGATGTAATCCATTTACATAACGTCAGTCAGCTCCTATCACCTCATTAACTCCCTCCACTTTTAAAAACATTGTTGCTTCTACTTCAAACTGCTCTCTCGTTGACCTGACACAAATACCTCATGAGCATTACGAAGGTTTAGGGCACAGTTAATTAGTTATTTGGTTTAAAGTGCATTTGTCTGGATTTGATCTGAAGACAACATCAGGGTGATTGCCTTGTGTCAGGGGGGGCTGTGCTTTGTCTCCATGTGTAACTGCAGTCTCTACCAGCAGCAGGTAAAGATTCTGCAGATGATAGCCTCAGGGCACTCTGTGCCGCACAGTGTTCAACGCTGTTTGACCTCTTCTGAAACTCTATGTAGCACTTATTGAGTTGGTTGTTTTGTGATTCCACTCCTATAACCTGCATCCCACATGGATTTAAAACCAGGATTGATTCTATCCCTGACACCTGTCAGCCACTTTGCTTAGCATTGTTGCATACTGGAAACACTGTACTCCTGCGACAGAGGCATGCGATGGAATGGTTGCAGATGCCGGCTCAAGCCACAAAGCGCCAGTAATAAGCAAGTCACCTCGACAGCAGACGTTTCTTATCACAAGGAAGGGCCCGGCGGCCGGCACTCACAGATGTGGTGACATATTCCATTGCAAAACACACGGCCCCCATTGATACAGGAGGAAAAATGGTTTGTTCAGATGCTGCAGACGATGGACCATATATTTTGGGCATTTTTACTTGTTTTGACCAAAATCGCCATTTTGGGCAGTGTCGTCCACAGCTGGCGGTGGAGAACGTTTGCATTTTGTGCTTTAATGCTTTTACACAAACATTGTTCACCTCACCACAAAAAAACATTTCTATTAATTCGGGAACTCCCTAATTCAAATTAAAAGTTACTATTGTTGCAATCCACTTAAGGTCTCTCAAATCATAAAATGTGTGAGAAGACAGCTAGGTTAACGAAAAAGGAATACAAATGTAGGGATGGCATTTTTTTTATTTGTCTCTGTCTGGGTGCATGTGTGGAATGATATATTCAAATTAATATATTCGCACGCATCTCTACATGTTTGCGTTTGACATTCTGTGTGTACACGTGTGCGTGTGTGTGTGTGTGTGTGTGTGCAGTATGGAGTGGGGGGTCTGAGCAGCGCAGGCTGCTGATCTAGAGTTTATTCCTCCCACTAAGTGTGCAGGATCTGCTTGATATGCTCTGCGTCTTCGTTTTGCCGTCTATAGGCTTTGCTGGCTGTAGCTTGTGGCGCTCCCAGTGGTGCACGCTCTTTCCACTAACAAAATGCAAAATACAAAATTAATAAAAACACCCTTTGAAACTGACAAATATGCCTCAGGCAAACTATCGGCCCGCCGGCTGCTTAAAATTTAATCAGTATTTTTTCTTTATTTATTTATTTTCCACGGCCATGCTCATCTTTTTAATAACACGATGCTGAGACTGTCTGGATACAAAGTTTCCTCTGTCAAGAATTACATGGGGCCTGTCAGTTCAGGGTCTCTTTCCCTCAGGGGGCTTCCAGAAAACAAACCCAGCCAATTTGTAGCACCTCTAACCTGTAGTCTACCCATAGCAGTTGACTACAGGGCCTTCCCTGCACATCTCCTGACCCTGCTGCACACAGCACTGTATAAGGTGTGTGAATACATTCACACTATATCGAGATCAATACAACAGGCTTTGGCTATCCTTTAAAATGTTTTTTTATGCTTAAGTTCACAACAGATGTGACTGAAATGGCAGAATTGTTGTCAGCAGAGAGCAGGCACTCCCATGCCACTATAATATTAATGCAGTCATGCATAATTTAATTATATTAAGACAGCGCTGCTGTGTGAGTGATGACAGAATGTCAAGCCATCATCCAAGTGTCAATCAAGCACAATGAAATCCTAATGCAAGCTGAAATTAAACAGCAAATAGTAAACTGCTCATAGTGTTTATTAATATCATAGCACAAGAAAGGATGGCATATTTGAGGTAAAACAATGATTTCTGTTCAGCCCTGATCCTGCAGTATTTAGCATTATGACAAATTGCACAGCTAAATTCGGGAAATCCCCATCAGTGTTGGTATTAAAAATAAATACAACATTGCAGTTATGGTATATAGCGTTGTGTTTACTACTTTTGTTTATAGACAATTCAAGTATAAGACTGGATGGTAAGTGTTAAGTTATGCCTTTTTCCAGATTTTATTTTTAAACTTAAATATATCACTTAATTATAATTAAGAACGGCTGACCCAAATACTTCATTTCAAGCTTACAGGTTTTCTGAACAAATCTGAATATTTGAAACATATTGTTAAGTTAGCAAGTCATTATTATTTACTTTTATATTATAAAAGTTCAAAAGTTATCTTCAAATAGTATTCACATTGAAAAATATCTGAAATACAAAACTAACAAAGTATAATTTGGGGATCAAATGTTTGGCCAGGCCATTCAGGTGATGGCTTCAGTAACGTCCACTGAAACATTGAGACGAACCAAACTCTTGAGTGATATCCCACACCTTCACATATTTGTTTTATTTTATCGGTTCTCAAATATACATGGCAGAAAATAAAATTATATTTGTTAATATTTCTTTTGCTCTCCATAAATGTCTGTGTTTGTGTGAAGACCCCTTTGTCAATTGGAAGTGACGCTGTCCAATAGTTTCCTATTGGAAGGACAGCATATTCTAGAATGCTTAGCATCGCTAACGAAGTTAGCATTGGTATTTGGACACAGACTTCTTCGTTCAATAGAGACCAGCCACTGCATGATTTCATATTTCTGACTAACCTAATTAGTAATCTAATGATATAGCAGTATGATCATCTAGATGCTGGCATGAACAGACGCACACAATTTCGTATTTACATTTGTATTCTGACGTAGCTTTGGTTTATTATATTATATATATTTGTATTCACAAAAGTGAATATAAATATGAAACGAGATGGTAATGATTGTAACAAACAAATAACTAAGTAAAAACAACAAGAAAATAACTAAATAAAAAGCAGCCATTGATTCCAACACAGGCACATGAGGGATGTATGAATCATTAAATAATATTATTGAAGTTCTGGAGGAGGTTTATAAGGAAACTGCTCTGATGATTGCTTGGATTTAATGTAAGTGTTATTTTGTCCGGAGCGTAAATATTGCTCACCTTGCCAATATTTTCACAGTGCCCATATTGTCAACATGTGGTAGGTGTGATATACGCAGTACTCTTTGGTTGTTTGTGTTGAAAAAGGTCTAACCTTGAACATAAACATTTAACAGGTACTGATCACATCTATCTGCATTAGTATTATTTGTTCAAAATAATCCTCTGCGTTTTCTTCATGACAATACAGAATTATGTAACTTTTTTTAAGAAATATTTTATCTGAATGCTTCGGTTTGCAGAATGATGTATTGTATGTGATTGCACTGAATGTATTCAACATCTTATAATAATTAGGTTTTTTTTGTGCCTATTTGGGTTTAGTGTATTTTATACAACGAGGTCAGTCTCTGTTCTCACACATAAGTGAATCTGACTCGGAGATAAATTCCCCGTGGCAGGTTTTTCTCCTCTGTGTAAAAAGCTTCCAGTTTTGTGCTGCTTCGCACTCTTACTTTGCACTCTTACTTTCTTAGTTATTAATTGAAATCATGGGAGTCAATGCTCACAGCAAAGGACTGGCTAAAGAACAAGAAATGCTTGAAATTCTTTGCCATAAATATTAACAAGCAATATATTATGCATATTATTCTTTAAATACCACATAAAATGTGTTTTTTTGTGGCTTAATCTTAATTTTGCATATGCTTTTAAGTAATATACATTGAATAATGAATGCCACTAAATTGATGGCAGATGCAGCATTGGTGCTGTCAGTCAAACGCGTGCAAAGCCCCTCTGACACGGCTGTCTCTCCCCACTCCCAGCTGCCAGCCCATCATTGTTCACACCAACATTCCAGAGTTCTGCGGAATCTGCACATACTGTACTCCCAGCACTTTACCATGAGCCCTCTCAGGGCGGGTCATTACAGAGCATGGACCTCCGCCCACAGCCAGCAACAGGCGATCAAATATTCAGCTGCATTGAAAAGTGTTCAGAAGGCCTGGGGTGATCTGATGTGGTTTGTTTGGTAACTTGCTTGATTACCCAGAATGGACAGCCATGAAACAGGATATTTTTTAAGAAACGTCTTCTATAAAAAAAACCTGCTTTCAACAACAATGTGATGGTGATGTTTCATACCGAAGCACCATGTTGGAAACCACCCAGAAGACGCAAGTCCTCAGTGGGCTCAGTCACTAAGGGAGGTGGCCCGGCACTGTCCAACCCCCCCCCCCCCTCACCGCGCGCACACACACACACACACTCCCTTATAAACACAAGGGAAGTTTAGGGGATGGTGCCTTTGATGTAAGCAATTTATAAGGCTAATTATACAAACAGGATAATAACAATGGAGCAGCCAGCTGCCTGTTTACCCTGCCTCTGTTTACAGCACACAGCTCCTTGAGCCATAGAACACACGCACACACACACACACACACACACA
>JAOPJJ010000029.1:8208410-8230273 GCA_027122795.1 Enchelyopus cimbrius
CACACACACACACACACACACACAAGCACACGCACACACGCACACACACACACACGCTTGTCAAAACATCTAATTCTCAGTTGTTCAGACAGAAAAGCCTAATAACAACAACAAACAACAATAAATTGTGCTTGACTTCAAAGAAGAAAATGATCATGTATAAAAAATTCTCTCTGAGTTGTGTGAGAGAGCGAGCAGCCACTTCCTGCTTGAATTAAAACACAACTGTGCTGGCTGAGTGCTCTCTAGCTGCAGGACAGTGCTAGCATTATCATGTCAACGCTTTGCCTTGGGTGCCATTATCATAGTTATATTTTTGTGCATATTTACTTGTGCATTCATGCGCTGGCTGTCTTTTATCACCTAAATTGGTTCTTGTGTCATTATTTCCCAGCATGGGTGTTTGATTGTGCTCTGGAATTTCCACTTTTCTGCTCTTCCAGGGTAACGGAATAAATAGCAGCCTACTACTTTAAGAAGAGTTTCTTTTTAAGGGTCAGAGATAACAAGCTTCTCTTTCTTAGCAGTTGAACAATCGTGAAACACAAGAAACCCTCAGATGTTCGACAAAGTCCGGATAGCCATCGTGAATGTTTCATGTGACAGCGTGTCGTTCTCTCACCTCCGAACAGAGGAGGAATTCTCTCCACTGTGCTTCCTGCTTTCATCATGGCGCCCGGCCACTCGCACCGCGCATTAGCAGCACATTGTGGAATCACAGGCCTGTTCAGGTTCAAATAATGAGCATTTAATTATTGACCGTGGAGATGAATATTTATATTTAACAAAGGTACTGGTGTTTCACTTTGGTTGGAAAGTGTGGGGTACAGTGTCAGGAGGATAGACAGTCCCAGTGACCCAGAAACCAACTCCAATCTTCTCCATGAACAAATAAAATAGAGTTGACATTCAAGTCGGGGCACTTTTTTTTGCGTCGAAAACGGGGTGTCACTCTGTGGACCACAGCTGACCGGCGCATGAAGCACATGATGATCTCACACAATGTTTCTGCTTCTCAAATCGACATCCATCAAATGTAGATATGAGTTAAAGAATTGTGTAAAGAGTCATGTTAGGAGTGCTGATTTGGTAGTTAAAACATATAATTAGATTTACAGTTATATTTTTAGAGATTCAAAGTTTAGATATTCCTACATGGACAAAATAGATCAATTGAATAATCTTAACCAGAGGTTTGGATATAGGTCCAAAACGTTGGCCTAATTTGGCTTTTGATAGTAAATAGTCAATCCTACTAATAATAGTACTGACACAGTGCTTGGCCATAGCCAGCCTGGGAGGCCCTGAGGAGATGCTCCTCTCTGGAGAGGAGCCATCGTTTGTGTGAACATCAGTGGAGGACTATCCACCAATTCACGCACAAAAACCTTTTGGGTATTTGTAGCACCCCAAATACTGTTATGAACCCTGAATGATTCTACCAAGGAATTAGGTCAGCACGTAAAGCCAACCACAATTCTGCCTCCTGCACATGATCATGTTGTGACTCGGAGTCTCCACAGAGACCAGGGGCTGTGCACAGAGCTTCTCAATGTTTACCCATTTAAATACTTAAAACAACTGGCCTACCGCAGATCCGTTCCTGTTCACTGACTGTGAGCTGTGTGTGCAGGTTTACAGTCCCCCGAGCCTGAACATCAACAATGACAAAATGACAAATATACCTGTAGATCTTTGGTTAGTTTGTTGTTTTTGTCTTGACCTTATATGACCTTAATTCAAATGTCAACCGATGGATCTGGTTCCAAACTAATAATGATCCAGCAGAGCTGGGAAACATCATACATGTACTTCAGCCAAAGTTCACCTCTTTGGCCTCTTGACGGCCATGACCCTTGACTGTTCTACGTTGTATGAGCGCAGTTGGCTCTTCAGTGGACGGGTGGAATAATCAGAACTCATATTAACTCCTGCTCATGATTCTAAGTTGATTGGTCTGGAAACATGTGGTTTGCCATGAAACGTAAGCTGGGACCTTACTATCGGTATGTGGGCTCATTTGCAGGATTTGCACACCCATCACTTGATGGCATGAGAGCAGAGTCCGTCAGAATACAAAACGGTACTTATTTGAAAAATTTGAGTCCTATATAATCGCCATGATGTTTTGGAATGACCAACTATGTTAAATAAGATCTGTATGCATATATTTGGAATGCAGTACCCATGTTGAATGCTCTGTATCAATGGACATATTGGACCTTTAAGGACACCTTTTTAAAGTGATTTAATCAGAAGACTATGAAGCAGAGGCAGTGATGCACATTCAAGGCGTTAGCACGTTAGCATCTGTCACCCCGAGCACCGTGTCTGTGCTGGAAACCGGACTATGGACAAAAGGCCGTAGAACAATACAGAAACCCACAACTTGTCCTCTTAGATACAGTGTCTGTACTGTGATTTCATGTGTAATGTCGAGGGGAAAGACAAGAAATCTAATAAATAACTAACAAACCCGCCAATTAGTAGGAGATTTGGGCCTGACAGCACCCTAATCGTTAGCTGTATGTTCTGGGTTGGTAAAAACGGATGCACCCTTAAAGGGTCTGCAATATAACAGAAGCGTGCAATTCCCTCCACAGCCCTGTGTTACCCAGAGGACCACGGTGAGGTCGGAATTGTCTGAATCTGAGTGAGATCATTTCCAGATATCTGGGCATATCACTATAAAAGAAGCCGTGATGTGCTGGAGAGGTGGACTCTTTGTGTCTGTGAGCGAGTGTGTTGAAGGAGAGAGAGGTGAAGCCGTGTGTGTAAATAAGAAGCCCTTCTGTGCTCGTCCTCACTGGCAGAAGGGCTCTTTGTAGCGTCACTATATATCTTGCACTTTTAAATCCCGCACTGCAACCAACATACACAAGCTGACATCTTAATTAAATCTTTAGGATCCTGTAAAAAGCCTTTTATTGGGCCCTAGAAATATGGCCGTGCTCTGCAGCCAGGAAGGTCACAGAGCTCTGCTGTCAGGGGCTGACGGCCGTACGTACTGGACCCATATTTAGTGGGGAGCTTTTAAAAAAGGTATTTTTTGTGATAAACACCCCCCCCCCCACACACACCACCAAACCGTGAGTCCATCTCCAGCCCCGCCTCTACGAAGGTCTGATTGGTAAACCTCACAAGCAGGCCCCCTGCAATGCTTCTGACAGCTGAGAAATGTCATTACAGGCCATAATGAAGAATGAAATCAGTTATAGCATCGCCACATGCCCAAAATGTAATTAGCAACACTGAAGGTCAGCTTAAATGGTTTCCCCATGATGTTTTCCTATGATTACAATGTTGGCTTGTAAATCTACTTCCACTTTGATTTGCCATGAGGGATATTGCACGACAAAAGACAAATTGTCTCTGGAAAAAAAGGTAAGAAAAGGCCATGCAATGAAGTAATGTGTGTAACTTATGAATATCTGTCAACGTGTGGTGAATTTATGAAGGCAACTGATAAGACATTGAGATTTAAATGAGGTGTGGAATAAAAAGGCTGGGTTTTTTCATGATCCAGTGCCATACCTTCACACAATGTACAATTAGAGCTCTAGTCTTACGTAAGACACAGCACAAGTGTTGAATCCATTTGCGGATCATTTAGTCTTTTCACATGCATTCAGGCTTTGGTAACACAGCGGGAATCAAAGCTCCACGAAGATACTAAATAAATAAATAAATTAAGCAGCAGAGGAAAGAGTCATGCAAATGACTTTTGTTATTGCTCTGTGAATTTTGTTATTTATTTGAATATAAGTGATCATTCTGCCTTTTAGTTACAGCTGTCAGCCCTCATTACCGTGTGGTATAAATTGCATCAAAGTGCATAAGACTGTGTGATTAATTTATACAGCTCTTTACGTTGGAGGAAGCTGTGCAGGTGGCAGGGAGCCTAATGATGGGGGCCTGTGCTGGATGCTGCCTCTAGGCCCCTCCAGAGCACCTCCACCACACTGCCATGTGTCTGTCATACAGCCACCGCCTCCCTGGGCGCCAGGACGCACACTCGCATTACACGCCTGTATTCGTAGTTGGATGCGGTGTCCGAAATCGCTCAGAAAAGACCCCTTCTTCTCCGTAATAACGATCAGCCACGCTGATTAGGTCAATAAGTGCTTTTAACCTCATGTCGTTACCAATCAACATGTGTTGATGCAGATTGACAAGAGGTGGAAACTCAGATACTAATTTTATTTTATTAATTAATAGAAACCATGAATTATTTTTCCTTATCAATTTGTTTTTTTTATTTATGTTGTCTTTAGATATGGTCATGTGCAATGTTTATATCTTCATCATCTTTCTTTCTACTGTGAACAATGTGAGAGTGAAACACTGGAGAGAAGAGGATGAAAACATACTTGGCTAACTGTTAATATGTTGAACTAATATTCCCTCATTCTCATGTTATAGATACACAGAAAGTAGCTCACTATAACATAACATACTGTTATGTTTTCAAAAGTCCAATATCTCCAATTAGCCTCTTTCAGTTTCCCAGTTAGTACGATTTAAAATCCCACTTATTTTCGTCCACTTATTCAATGCATATGTAGAAACACCCCCCCCACACACACACACCCACATGCACACACACTCACACACACATAGAGCACTAAATCTGAACATATTTAAAGCCAAGACAAAATATGGAAATGTACTCTCTCAAGCTAAGAGAGCAAAACGGGCTAACATCAACATTAAACGATTTATGGAGTACATAACACTAAAACAAAATCAATAAGCAAGACTGCTTAGAGTCCTATAGGCACCCCAGCACCATATCACCTCTCATCGCCGTATCCCTGAGTGGGGGGCTGTTCAACTGGCTTTGAACCAGATAACCAGGTCCCAACAAGGAGACTGTAAACATCAGGACTCACTTTATACTTTGAACAAGAAAGTGACGACAGAGTACTTTGACACCCAGAATGTTCAGCTCTTCAGAGGGATTGCTGGGTATTCAGCGGTAAAGGGCTTATATTAGGGGCTCAAATTCAAGGTTGACTTTTTGTAATTGTGGCTTTTATATATCTGCGCGTTGCGTTGATATACTGAGATTGTACGAGTGACTTCGCATAGAGGCTGAGGCCACATCCTGCCAACGCTAATGAGCTATAGACTAGCTGTCCAAGGAGCGCATCACAGAACTTCAGCGGAACAGAGGTTTTCAGTGTTAACACACACACACACACACACACATACACACAGGTGTGTTCCATACCTGCACAGTTCCATGGTCTTATTGTCCCTTCTTTGTCTGGTTCGTCTTCTGGGTCTTTGCTCCCTGATGGACCACACATGGGTCTCCACTACGACCAGATCAGGGATTAAGGACCATATACAGAGCATGTCAGGATAGTTAATTGATAAATATCATTCAAGATTACATTGTTACATTATCCAATGTGTCTATCAATCTGCTATTGAAAACAGGTCACCAAAAAGGGGGAACACCAAACTGCGTTCTAACAGCGATGATAGAAGTATAAAAACATTATGGATGTCGTTCATTTCAAGGCCCTGACCCATTCTAAAATGTAAATTGAGATTGAAGTGAATATTAAAAGATTTAGATTCCCTTTAAAGACAGAGAAAAATTTACACAATCAAAATCCCTCCTATGAATTCTAAAGTCCATAGATCATTTGTATCGCAACTGTGTGCCATTTCAAACTTAAGAACTGTTTAGTTTTCCCGAAATTTCCACCGAAGAGTTCAAATGCTACCACTGTATGTATACCAATGTTCAAACATTAATATCCATGGCAGGCAGGTCTGATAGTTTAACTTTCTGCTAACCATTGGTGGATATGGCCTCTCCAAAATAAGAATAATACCTAATGACTGAAAATAAGCAGGATATTGTTTGACTCAATTTCTACAATGGCTCCCTGGTAAATCATTATGCTGAATTAATCTCATAGGAGTCCTTAGGTATGATTCAGTGTTCCACTGACATACAGTCCACTGGGGCTTAGGCTTTTCAAAATGCTTGTAGTCAAGAGAAAACATAAGCTGCAGTTCCTGGAGATGAAGTATAGACATTTATTCCAATGCATAAATTAACAGATTACATCACTAGAGCAAATTGGAAAAAATGAAAAGCTTTGAGTTAAGAAATAAGTCACAGCAGAGTGGATGAAAAAAGAGAACCTTATTGACAAGGTGAACAGAAAGTATAAAGAAGGTACATACAGCATACAACATAGATGTCATGATTTCAGAAATGCGTCATAGGAGAAAATGTTAATGGAAAAACATAACCCCCAAAATGATACATATAATTTGTGTACAAGTATAAAACAAAAACACCTATAACTAATTTGTTTCCTGGGGACAAGGCACCGAGGGACCTCCTGACTGAGACCAGTACTTAAGATGTTTTTTGTCAACTGGGAACTGGGAATAAAAGTAAAGGCAGAACTCGCTCCTCAGACCCATGACCACAATGTAGGACATGGATGTGGATTCTTCCACTCTACTTGGGTCTGTTGTGCAGCCCCTGGAGGACTGCCCTAGCACAGCACCGCCACAGAAAGGCTGTACTCTTCCTCGTCCTCTCCCTCTCCTCTTCTGCCTCACTTGACCTGCTGCCTCATCCATCGACCGCACCGCCGCGTCCGCCACGACCCCTAATGCGCCTCTCCTCCTGACAGCAGCGGAGCCGGCGGCCGGGACATGAGAACCGTCCTGGCACTAGCACTGGTAACCATTAGCCTTCCTGACACTGGTGGGGGAGGTGGAGGGTTTTGGGGAGTGTGTGGGGGAGGTGCTGTGTGTTGCCGGGGGGAGGGGTCTGGTGTAGGGGCGATGTTCTGCTGTAACTGATGTGTCGTGTGCTGAACCTTCTCCCCTGGGTCACAAAGCAGAGATGTAGCCACTCCGACTGCGCTGCCTCCTGTGTTTTGGCGACAGAGCCTATTATCACAAGGTCCTGGGAATGTGGTGCATTCTGGGAGGGGGGTGGGGGCGCATGAAAGAATGATCAGGCAAAGCTTTCAGACACAAGTCATTGGGCGCAGACGAGGCTCTTTGTTGAACAAAATGGAGCGGCACACCTGTTGAAGTCCTCCCGGGGACACGAGCACTCACACTGGCATTATGGAGCGGATTATTTATACGGGCTGCCGACTAATAGTGGATTGGTCTCTCAGCGGAGCACTTCCTGCAATCGTGACAAAGTCAGGCCAACAGGGAGCCTTGGTTCCTGGGTCCATGGTGCCCCCACACCAACGTGTTGTCTGAACAAGTCACCGTCTAGTCCACACGCTCATGTCATCTTCTGCTCTGCCTAGATCCCCACACCCTTCTAGAGCCAGGCTGTTTGCTTTGCATTCTTTGCAGGCACTATCCAAATAAATAACACTATCGGTCTGGAACTTCTGAGAAGCAGTCAGTACAAATGATGAAGGCCAGTCTCACATGTTGATCTGTACTAATATCCTGGTGGTTGGTCTGGATGAGTGAACAGTGTGTCTAGGCCAATCACATTCTCCTTGTGGAGCGGCTGCGTAGCGATAGGGATAGGCCCGAAAGGGTTTAGAGCATTGTTCATTCATCTGATAGGGACATTTTTTATGCAAGAGCAACCTCTGATTAGGGGGTGAGTTTTAATGACAACTAATTAGCCAACCTCTTTAGCCCCGGTGTAATGATCAAACGAGCTGTCATCGGGCACCTGATACAATGATCCCCTTGCTTCTGATATATTTTATTCCTCTGCAATTACGCAGCCCCCACCGCACCACATGTGTTTATTGCCTCAAGCACACATGTCAAATTAAAGAGCAGCTTATGCACCTGATATTTAATTATTGCCTGCTGCACCGCCCGTGCACAATGGGAAAATGTCAAAGCCAGCGATCTACAGGACTTGAAGTAGCAGTCGACAGGCCTCCATTGATGAGCGGTACTCGTGCACATATGCAGAGACGCTGCGCAGTGGATTTTAATATGGAGTACGTATGAATGGAGACCATCTTGGTTTCTTATCGGTTTGTCCCTGTGCAGGCCGCTGTGGTAGCGGAGGGAAGACCCTGGTAACAACTTGAAAGATTGGTGTCTCAAATGTACAGTATATTTGCGCAGCCTCCTGAATATATATATACTGCATATGAAATTGATCCTTATGCTAACATTGTTTAAAGATTATCAACCTAGTACAGTATTTATAGTTAAATGAGATCGGCACCATCAACAAAAACGAAATAGATGACAAATAGAAGAAGTCTGTGATATATTACTTTTTTCTTGGATTCATTTATAAAATGAGCTCTTTTGTTTTTAATGGATGTGGTAAAGGGCACACCTACAATCAGCATCATTTGTTGGCTCACCCCGTTATGTATATTCTTGAAACCACATTTTTAAGTGTCTCTCTGGGTCTTTGTTTGACGCTGTTGTTTGACACATTTATTGCCGTGGAAAATGTGATTTTGATTATGCCTCCAGCGCTCCCCAGTGTTTAGCCCATGTTGTAAGGACTGAATTAACTCCTCTTTTAATTAACTTATTCTTCCCGGTTACTTCAGAATGGGGCTGTGGTCCTGATCAAATTGTTTAAATTGTTCTCTCAAATAGTTCTTTCCGTTTCCTTATTGCGACTAGTCGACCGCCGGCTCCATTGATGTGAGAATGCGTTGGTTTTGTAATGACGCTCTTCACAGAAACAGATTGCCATCTTGGCAGTGTGTCTCCTCATGTTTTCCTATTCATTTTTATCTCACTTTGTGTGCGTCTTCCACTGTCTTTTGTGGCTCATTATCAAACTCTCTGAATGACCCAGTTGCATCATTAGAAGAAATGTGCACATGGTTATGGGACACAGAATAAATCTTCAGAGCGTGCAAGCCTATACTTCTATTGTGGTAAGAGTACTTTTTCTCTATTTAATCATTCAGCATTAAATTATCTCCCTGTATTATTTGCCGTGAAACACTACATTATGCTAGGCGTGACACTAGGTTGTCCGAAGACAAAAATATATTACAATATAAATTGTTTAAGCAATAACTTTACATGATATACTTACCTGATGGACATTAAATACGAAAGAGTTTTCTTTACGATGCCCTATGCATATTGTTTATAATTATATTAATCTCACCTTCGCCAAGTGAATTAGCAAGGTGACATTGTTTCAACGATGGACTAAAAAGCCCCCTTAATGTGTCCATGTCACAGGTGACAAATCAGAGGAAATAAGGTTTGACTGTGAAGTACTTTGTTGTCGGGGTCCCTGCCTACAAGGTTTGTGATTCATTGCACATCACACGATGCTCTCTAGTCTCTAACCATCTGTTTGCCTTCACTGAAGGAGAATATGAAGGAGTGACAATTGCGGACAGGACCACATACCATCCATGTAGAAATGGAATCACATCCCCTCCTGCATTTGGCCCTTCTGGAACAGATAGCTGGCTTCAATGACAGTTGCCGTTCTGCGGCTGCACTATAATGACACCTATATGGAGAGGCTTGAGTGGCCGTGTGACAGAGCAGCACGGCCATCTCTGTAACGACCTCCCTCCCAGGCTCCTGGTGGCTGCCCCTAGCGGAGCGCTCTAAAGCACCACCTGCCACGCGCTGCGCTCCGAATGACACATGTTGATCGATGGCTTATGTATAAAGAGATAGCTGATTGTTTAGGGGAAGAAAGGCCCACACATGATGCTTTATTTTGCCAGTTGTGCCTGTCTTCATTTACTGTTGTTGGCACACGTTTCTTCCTGCAGGCAGCTCACTGAATGCCCTCATTTCCACTTGTATTTTAGTTTTTGTATCAGTAGTAGAAGTATCGTATAAATAGTAAGTATAAATCCATATAAATGATAGTATTACTATTGCTCTTACGGTTTGTCCGAAAAAACGTTGTTTTTGTGCCATTATGTTTGCATTTCATAAAAAAATAAATAAACACATAAGAGTTGCGATCAAATAATTTTGTTTGCCAACACGGCCATTCCTAAGATGCTCATCGTCTCGTTGCACAAATAATAAAAAAAAGTTGTCAAGTTGATTCATTTCCTGACATTTGGTGATGCACATCTAAAACATAGATAGGGTTTTGTGAAGCATTCAGCAATATCCAGGAACAGCATTTTATTTCCCTCTAAGGAATGACTTGCCAGTCACCCGAATATTCAATCACTGGGCTTTCTTAATTGTAAATGTTCAGATGCGGTTGTTTTGCTCTGGCTGGTAGCTTTGCAGAGTGTGTGGAATGTTTTTTTTTTTTTTCTGTTTCAGCACAGATGAATTCAACCATTATTCATCCACAGTCCAGAACCAACCCATGGGTTTGGAAAATGAACCCTTTTCTCCTTTTCTCAAGTGAGTGTTTTTTAGTCTGGGGTAAACACACAGGCGTGCTACACACACAAACGCTGCTCGTGAACATGTGCAAGGACATGAGCACACGCGCACAAGACGACGCACACACACATAGACGTACAGCCCAAATAAACATCTAAGAAAACTTCCACATTAGGAGGCATTTCTGAGTTTATGGCTCCCCCATCTGGTTATTTGTGGTATGGAGGAACATGTATATTCCGCATACATATTTGAAGTAAATGTATGGTACCCCCTTCAACATTTATATTTACACATAAAAAACAGATGAATCAGTGTAATTCAATGTAACATTTTCTGCCGTCTCTGGAGTTGTATACACTTTTGTATAACTGTTTTGTATTTTCCATCAGTTGTTGGTAAATAATACTATACAATAATCATTGTCTGATTATCTGGGGAGAAATATGAATGTTTGCTACATACATTGTATTAGTTCCTTCAGCATGCGGCAGAAGACATACTCTCAAATAAAACATTTGGAACGGCAGAGAGAATCCACCAACGGTCATCACGGAATTATACAGAGATTATTCCACTGGGGTCAGACTTTAAGACACAGACAATAGAGTACGTATGAATGGAGACCATCTTGGTTTCTTATCGGTTTGTCCCTGTGCAGGCTGCTGTGGTAGCGGAGGGAAGACCCTGGTAACAACTTGAAAGATTGGTGGCTCAAACGTACAGTATATTTGCGCAGCATCCTGAATATACTGTATATGAAATTGATCCTTAAGCTAAAATTGTTTAAAGATTATCAACCTAGTACAGTATTTATAGTTAAATGAGATCGGTACCATCAACAAAAACAAAATAGATGACTAATAGAAGAAGTCTGTGATGTATTACTTTTTTCTTGGATTAATTTATAAAATGAGCTCTTTTGTTTTTAATGGATGTGGTAAAGGGCACTAACAATCCACTAACGGTCATCACGGAATTATACAGAGATTATTCCACTGGGGTCAGACTTTAAGACACAGACAATAGATTGTCCAAACAATCTACAACTAATAAGAGAATAGTGACTCCGAACCGTTTCAGTAAATATAAATCTAGGCTTTGCGTGCGTTTGTATGCGTCTTCAAAAGACTCCAGTTATTGATCAGTGGAAATGAGATGAAGACAGCTTTGAGCCGTCAGGGGGTACTCGTGAAGAAGGTATGGCAGCGTCTCATTTAGAAAGGGTGCATGTGAGGGAAGCCTTTATCCAGCCTTTATTATGTTCTTTGGAAAAGTGCAGGTATCCTCTGTGGCTTCTGTTTATGTGTGTGTGTGTGTGTGTGTGTGCGCGTGCGTGTGTGTTTGTGTGTGTGTGTCTTATATTCAGATTATAATAAATGTGAAAATAAGAAATGAAGGGATTTGAGGTGTGTTTTGAGGGCGCTGGTAAAGACACAGAGACAGCTTGATGATGGCATACTGCTCTGTTCAAGGTGCAGAGCTGCTGCAGAGGTGTGAAGTAGGGTGTCACAGTGGAGAAGCACAACATGTTATATCCCAGATCCCAGACCAGCTGAGACTGCTGTGCTAACATCTTTATATATGGATTATACATATTTGTTTGTTGGCTATATCTCACCAACAAATGTTCCAAATGGCAATAATGATTGACTGGTTGTACTTGTAACAAGAAAGTCAGAGAGAACATACAGATAAAGGAGTACAGTACTGAGAGCATTAGAGTCAATGCCACAACCTTGGCAAGACCTTAAAGTCCTTGTATTCATTTCACCTTTCTGAAATCCCTGCGACTAGATGGAGCATGTTATGTGAGATGTGCAGCAGATAGTGCCGCCTGGCCCTCACAACTAGCTGATTTCTTCTGTTAGCAATAGCCAGGCATCATGTTCAGCAGAGGACAACCAAGGCTCACATCGGGAGATCTTCCAAACTGTCCCTTCGTGGACCCCAGGAAAGGTAAATTCCATGCAGGGAAACCATTTTTATGAAATATTAAATGTTCTATATAATGCATGAAGACAGTTAGAATTTTAACAATTATAAGCAATCACCAGTATGGCAGTAGAAATACTAAAAGGAGGCAAGTCTTTAAAGACTTTATTGTGAGATGATTTGCATTTTCAGCTGAAAGTATTAGATTATGAAATAATATCAGAGATGAATCGATAAAATGTGTACATTATATATTATTGCATACTAACGAACGAAAAATGAATTAATTACTTTGGTTTAATAATTGTGTGTGTGTGTGTGTGTGTGTGCAGATGGACTGCACACACACACACTGCAAATCATTACGTCTGTGTTTGTGTGTGTGAGTGTATGTATGTGGGTGCGTGTGTGTGTTTGGAAGTGTGTGGCAGGCACAAAACATACGTTACAAGGCATGAAATGGGATGTTTTATATGTTCACCTCCTCCCCTCCCTGGTTCATCCATTAAGGATGGTGTGCAGTGACCAAGTGTTTGCTCAGCTGAAAGTAAGTCTTGTTTGTTTTGAAGAGCGTTCAGGCATTTGCTCGACAAAACATTCTTCCTCTGGCTGTGCGGCGCTGACAGAGTGGCCTGCTCTCTATTAGAACCAGCCTGGGAGCTAACCATGCAGAAAGCTCACGACTCAAAGGAAACTTGTTCCTCTTTTAAATGGATGAGCATTGAACACCCCACACTTCTCCCCTGTGATTACTTTCTCCAGACAAAAAATGGCTTTAGATGCGCTTATGCAAACTGAATGGCTCCGGTGAAAGCCCTCACCAGCTGGGCCTCTGCCAGGATAGGCTAAAAGGCGGTTACCCGAGAGTTCATACTCCAAATGATTGAAATCAAGGTGGGGATTTGTAATGATATTCAATTACAAAAAAAATCATTGATTTGATGAAGTGGAAAATTCTAGCTTCCATGTCACAGGAACTATGATCTATTACTTTATTACTTATGAAAATTGATTGACAGATCATGTCATTCAGCTGAAGTACATTGATGCTGAATAGTTAATCTGAATAGTTACGTTCCCAAAACATTCCCTGAAGAGGCCGGCGGCGCGTCAAGAAAGGGTCATGACCGGCTTGTTCCAGAGCCACCAGCATGTTGAGATACCTGCCTCCTAGCCTTACCCCTGAAGGAGGCCATCCTTCCCCCTAGCCTCACCCCTGGTGGAGGCCAGGGGTGCCTCCTAGCCTCCCCCCTGGTGGAGGAGGTCAACCTGCCTCCTAGCCTTGCCCCTGGTGGAGGAGGCCAACCTGCCCTCTGCTTCCTAGCCTTAACTCTGGTGGAGGAGGCCAACCTTCCTTACCCAGAAGGAAGACTCTTCCATCCGACTCTATGTGCTGAGCTCCACAGAACCCATAGAGCAAAGGTCTGCTTGCAGGCATCCGAGGCTTCAGACACACAGGTCTCTGTATGGTCTGCCCCAGAGGTGAGCCAGAGAAAGAAAGAGAAAGAGTAATGGAGGCAGATCACTGCCATCCATCCATTTACATGGAGTTCTCCAAATGGATTCCAAGATGAGGTATAGATTACATCCGACTTGGAAGTTTTATGTCAATATAGAATATTGGCTATTAACTTCAGAAAGCGCAAGACTCCCCAAACAAGGGTCATGGAAAAACAGCATGGAGCCCACATATATCAATATAGTTCATGCATTCTGAGGGCATTACCTTGTAAAGTACTCTGACTTTACATCACTGCTTTAGCAATAAATTAACAAACAAAGCTTATTTCAAAATAGCCTTACTGTCATTCTTTCGCTTCTGTTCAATCATGGCAACTTACCTTATTTTGTATAACTAGAAGGGTTTTTTTTCCCCAAAGGCAAGGGAATCATTGCATTTTACAAGATTACAATATTGGTCTCTGAATGGTTTTCTTTTACCAGCAGTGATTTCAACTTAAAAGTAATATCCAATTTGTTAGGCATTTATTGTGTCAGTTCTCCCATAAGTGCACCATTAGAAGGTTCTTTATCTCATTACACTGAAAAAAGAGGGCCATAATGAGTGTGTGGCTTTGTTGTTGAGAGCTCCCTTCAGATAAAACCCCCATGAGTTCAGATGTGGTGCTACCCTCTGATTATTACAATGCCACAAGCCTTGTTTACCGTTTACAATGAGACAGAATAATACCCCACAACCCCCACCAAGGAAGAATATCAAGTTCTTTATTTGCTCTGAATTATGTATGATGCACTGCATCATCTCTAGAGATCAGCCCCCTAATGATTAAATAAATACCATTGTAGTGCAGCACAACTCTGCCCTCCGTTTGAGTCAACCCTAATCCCCCATTAGGAGTGTAAGTCGGGCGGCTTGGAGGGTAATTAGCGAACATGCTCAGGAATGTGGGTGAGCTCTGGCAGGTGCGTTTGATCAGCGGCACGAGGCAGAACCACTGTTGACAGAGAGGTGGTGAGTGGGTGGAGGTAGGAGGGCAGGAGAGGTGGAGGACCCATAAGGGGTGAGAGCTATTCATTTAAACTATGCACAGTGCTTCCATCGCAGCATCATACTTAAGCACTCAACAGATTTTATTTATTTTGTATTATCAATTTGACAAAGTAATTTAGCTACAGTATGTAAAACATATACGGTGAGCTAGCCCAATGGTTGATATAATATTTCCAAAAAAAAGACAACAAAAATGTTGGCAATTATCCACCGATAGCTTCAAGGTGAAAGTGAAGTCAATTAACGCAATTTCAATATTCAACCTTCCTGAAATATGTTACATTTAGTCGTTGAAATACAAAAAAAAACAATGTTTCAATATTGGTTTTAATATGTTATATAGGTTTACATTTACTACCATGAAGTGCAGTTTGCCCGTTCAATAATAACTACAAAAACCTACTGTCATGATTACTGTTAAATACATCTTGTTGATGAATTATTAATAGCAGCGCGTGTGTATGTGTGTGTGTGTGTGTGTGTGAGAGAGTGTGTGTTCACTTCAGCAAAGCACAAAGAGGACTAATTAGAGGGTCTACACTAGAGCTAATTTATAGATGCCAGAAGCATAGTTTATATATAAGTGCTAATATTTGAAAGTGAAATTTCTGTTGAAAAAAGGCCCGTAATAAGTGTTAATTAACTCCTATTTTCTTGAGTTTTTTGCGTGCTTTTTGTGTTTTTTTTTCCTTTTAATAAAGTCGAATCACGCGTAGAGTAGCACTTAACATTTCGGACCACAAAGATTTATTTCAAAGCTTTGAATTATTCCTTTGATGTGGATATTCTCTGTAGATTGGATATTATTTTAAGATCCCTTTGTTCAAAAATTCATCTTTATTATCCCTGCATGAAATGCATAGCAATTCCCCACATAACTAACCATTGGTGCAATTAACATCTTCGATCGACCTCATATTACTGATAATTTATACGGACTCCATACCTCCCCTGTGGTAGCTCGCAGGGCTCGCTCCTTTCCCAGCACTTGCGTTTACAGAATCAGTTTCATCCTCATGAAAATGGCATGTGAAACTTTAATGAACAAGATTTGACTGTCATGGTAATAAAGACTTTGAAACAACAGCCTCCACTCGCAGGCAGAATGCTGCACCAGTGCAGTGACATCAGCCCAATTAAAACAGCCGATAAATATTAACAGTGGTAAGTATTAACAGAACATGTCTGGGTAGCCAAGTTGTAAACAAGCGCCACTTTTTAATGATGGCTGGTCATTAAAACTGTGTAGCACAGTGTTTTCTAGCAAAGCAAAACGTCCCCGTTCTATTGAGTGATCAGCGTTGGAGGCGAAGAAGCCTGTATTCAATCCGCCTGGAGCCACGGACTCTGATTTAAAAGGAGCTGTTCCAGAATTAGACAAGACAATGTGCAGGGCAATGAACTAACTTCATTTCACTCATGTAAAAATGAGCCCACTGCTCTAATGCTAGGCCAGCAGCCGTGCTCAACGATGAACAGTTGAATGCAGACGGCGGTACAACCCCGATACAGGGATCAAAACACAGCCCTGCCATAAGCAGGAAAGGCATGCTTGCAAAGAGAATGACAGCTAATCATTATATACTTCATGTTTTTAATTGATTTGAAAATCAACTCTGTTATATCCTCCATCTTCTCAGCTGACTATGCTACACTGTCAGCACCTCGTGCTCAACCAAAATCTTTCACATAAATGTTAATAATCATAGAATAATCACACAATTAAGCAAACTGTTGAGTCTCCGAAGATTCCAGTAGCTGGCCGCTGGCAGACGTATTTCAGCAGTGTGTTTGCAGTGTGTACTGTCATAGTTTTATATCGGCATTTCTGTTTTCAAAACAGAGGCCCAGTTGAAAATAGTAACATTTACATTTAGAATAACGGCGTGTGGGGTCAAAGAATACATTTGAATGCTAGAAAAAGTGAAGCTTACTTTATGAGACCATACAAAGGCTGGCGCTGAGGAAGCTCCAGTGTTGGTGAATGTCAATGCAGCTAATAAAGGGCAGGATTAGGCCGGGCCTTATCATAGCACGGCTCTTAACAGGCAGGCAGTGCTGAATTATCTATAGGTCTCAGTGATTCAAAAGGACCATCAAACCCAAACTTGAGAGCAGTGTCTTGTAATTGAATAATACATTACATGTGGCAATTATTTCTGTTAGAAGCAGACTGAGGAATCAATAACCAAGGGATCAAATCAAGGACTGTGCGGCTCTTGTCTCCGTTCCCCTGGTGACCAATTACATCAGCACAGTTTAAACACCTGCAGAGTCGCATCGCGCCGCCGCGGTGACTCCCGGCCTCACGCTACCCTCTCGCTCTCCCTCTCGCTCTCCATCTCGCTCGCTCTCCCTCACTCGCTGTCTTTCTCGCTCTCTCTCTCTCTCGCTCTCTCTCTCCCTCACACTCACATTGTGTCGGACAGCTGTTGAAAGCGTTGAAAAGGGAAGGGAAAATAGGTGCTTCAAATTAATAATTAATTTCAAGATGTATCGATACTTTAATGAACACAATAAGCATATGAATCTTAGGGAAAAATGGTTGTCCTCACACAATTTGTGGGCAAAAGTAAAGGCAGAGAAGCAGGGTGTGATTGTAGATGTGGGATGATGAGGGCGGGGGGCTGGGGCGACCCATCTTTGTGAGTTAATATGTTCGTATTGCGCAGACTGACCAGCGCGTTATGAATTATGCACCCGTTCTTAGCTCCAGGCAGAGTATCTAGCCATGACGTGCGCGGAGCCGATTAAGAGAGAGTGAAATGGGCCTGATTTAATGAACCCAGTCCGGTACCCGGAGGCTCCGGTGCACAGGTGACACCCCACCTCTCCGCCTGTTGGTATTGGTGAACACAATCACTGCTTCCGCTATAGGATGTGAAATATTCACAGTGCTTAAGAAGGCAGACATCAAGTCTCATTAAATGTTGATGGTGCTGGTGAGAAGGACAGAATGCCGGCTACATCTAAGGCCTTGTTAGGTCCGCTGAATGCTAATGATCAACGGCGCTCTTTAGCCGCCCATAAACCCTGCAACACCAGCTGGGTGCAGCCGCCCGTTCCTCGGCCCCCCTCGAGAGCCGGACTATGGTTCATGTGCGGATCTCATTGGCTGAGAGGAGATATGATCTGCTTGGCTCGTCCTGCATACGTGTTTGTGCTTCAGTGCTTCATAACGTGCCCTTTTGTGATGACTTGTTGTTGAATATGTGGATTGATCATGGAAACCTGTCAATACGGCGCGAACAGAGGCTCAACCGTGCAATAATAGCCTGGAGCCACAGGACATATGTGTGGGAACATGCATTGATTATCACTCCCATTTGTATTATTTCCGTGTTGGCAAGTGCATGTACATGCTTATTAGTGTGCTCTTTTGAATGTTGGCTGCGTCAGAGTTGGGATCATTTCATCCTTGAAACCTTCATGTTTAACCCATTCTTTGGGAAGGTACAAGTGTTTTCAATTGCTTGTAGTCTTCTTATTCCCAGGGCATTCACAGTAACCTTGCCCAGGGCACAATGCAGGTCCACATCGTCAGCTCAGAAGAATCAAGGCTGTGTACATACAAGTAGATGCATTAAACAAGGGCCAAATAGCACTGGTTATGGATCCGCGTGTAGGTGATGCTCTGCTTGAAGATGCTCTCTCATCTTGCGGGAGATTTGTGACTTTCTCATAGAAAGAAGTAAAGAGAAGAGATGATGCATTATGTCAATGTGCTTCCGCTTGGCTCTTCACCCAGTGTCATTACAGAGAGAGAGGGCTTCAAGCGGCCCACATCAGATCTATGTACGGCCCACATGCACGATACACCATGTTATGGGCACGCCAGCCTGCCGCTCTTCCGTTCACTCGCACCACGCCATCGTTGACCGGTCCTTAACCGGATTAATCTCAAATGAAGCCGTGCAACGTCTTCAAGAATCCAAGAAGACGAGTTTCCCAGTCACCCCCACAGAAAGGTACACCTAGCTCCAGTGCGACACATTGGTTTAATCTGGTGATACGTTTGTGGATACGCACGTCCTTCCCTCTTCCTGACATGAAGGCGGTTCATGGCAGTTCATCCTGCTGTTTAGCAGCATCATGCAATGCTGCGTCCCAGACCTTCGCTACTGAAACGACAGGCTCTGCAAAACTATGCCTACAGCGATTTTGTATGTGCACCTAAATAACAATAGCTGGAAGACCTGCTGCCTTTCATTAGCAGCTGTAATAAACCAAAATATGTGAGGTGCATAACACACAGCATACTTGGATGAAGAGATGGGCAAAACATCAAAGAACCACCTGTGTTTTCAGGCGACTTCTGGGTGGTTTGTGTTGAATATTTCATAACTGTGGATCTCATGGCTCATCGCCTGGCTATTCTACAGCAATGTGTAAAAGCCGTCGACTGATTTCAGTTGAATATGAAGTCAATTAAAAGCCAAAGACTTCTGGTCCGTCTGTTTCTGATTTTACCGCTGTGGGTCTTGGGTGTGGCAGCGAGCCGCTGACATGCTTGGCTTTCTAGCTTGTGTTTCTTACCCCTGAAGTGCAGCGCAAGAACCAGAAGTGAGGGAGGCTCGTGCTGCACTTGAAAGCCTCCCGATGACCTATGGTTGCAGGCAGGCCTTTAAAGACACGGAGGACAATCAAAAGGACAAACGCGCGCGGCGGCGTCCTGGGTGAGCTACAACATGAAGGCTCACCACTGTGATGTCTTTGACCTGAGAGTTCAAAGCGGCCGTGGATTCAGGGACCCCTGCACAGTGAGGGAGCACCTCAGACATACGGAAACCTTTGTTCATAATATAGTGAATCAGCCGCATTGTTTGGGCTTTAAGCACCACTGCAGTATTCGATAAAGAAACAAAAAGATGTGGACACCTACAAAACACATGGCGCAAGAGCAAATACAACTGAGAACAAATACTGCCAAAATAACCTTGCGTTTTATAAAAATCTGCTGCTGCCATTTCATAAAACCCACCATCCTTTTCTTAACGTTGTCCTCTTACACTCTCTCTCTAACAAACACGTTTCCTTCACATCCCAGAGTCTGAATGAAACACACAATAAGTCAGGGAGATATTTCACCTCGGCACGAGCAGACACAGCCTTCACTCTACTATGCCTCACACACGTGTTCTCAACACGGTGGGCTTCTGTGTCACATGGAAACAGGGTGCACAGGTGGGTCACAGAACGCTAGCCTGTGGCCGTGTGCTGTGTTCTGAGTTCTGAGTTGTGTTCTGAGTTCTGTGTGCTGTGTGGTGGGTTCTGTGTCCTGTGTGCTGTGTTCTGAGTTATGTGTTCTGTGTGTTGTGTTCTGAGTTCTGTGTTCCGTGTTCTGTGTGGTGGGTTGTTTGTATCTGAAGAGAAGGGTGCCCCAAACCACACGGTTATAGTTAACAGGAGAGAGAGAGAGAGAGAGAGAGAGAGAGAGAGAGAGAGAGAGAGAGAGAGAGAGAGGGAGAGAGAGACAGAAAGGGAGAGAGACAGAAAGAGAGCAAGGCTTCTCCATCTCTCCTGAGACATAAGGGTGAGCCCAGCTTTGAAGTTAAAAGTGTGGCTCGGAGACAATATGGGACACGTCGGACAGCCTTCTCCCTCAGTGGTTCTGTAACGGTGTGTGTGTGTAAACGGTATTTGTGTGTGTGTGTGTGTGTGTGTTGGCTTTGGTGTTGGTGTGTTTGTTGGCTTTGGTGTGTGTGTGTGTGTGTGTGGGGCCTGGAAGGTGAGGCATAATGATGCACTGTGCGTGGAGATATTTCAGCACAAAATAAAATGTATACGGTTTTGTATGTTTGTATCTATGCGGTAAAAATTTTAAACAACAAAATTAAACTAATTCATTATCCCAAAAAAATCCATAGCCTATATAAGTAAACAATTGGGCACAAGATTTATTTCATATGTCATATTTAGAATAAGTGATTAAAGAGGACACAGATGTGTATCTCCGGTTATATTATGTGTCATGGTGATTAATTCACAGTTCCCAAACCTGATGTTTTTGTGATCCAACTCAAACTGAGAGGAAGGCTACAGTAGGCCTAGATTACAAAGAGTTAATTATCCAGCCCTCCCTTGGCACTGCCGTAATGAGGAACCTGACAATTAGGTTTACATGAGGCGCACGTCTCCTTTAAGAGCATATCAGATAGCAATCTTTATCAAACATACTCTATAAAATCCCCATGTCAATTGCAATTATACAGATCTTCATCATAGACACACATAGCTGAATACATGCAGGCTCCACATCTCAGAGTGCACGCGAGACGTCCCTGTGCCTACAAAAGGAAGGGTGTGTGTGTGTGGGTTAGGGGTGGGGGGGTGGGGGGGGGGGCTGAATCTTTGACGAGGTGCAGGCCTTTGCTAGTCTGTTTAATGATGTCTTTAGAAATGTATAAATCACACTGTAAATAAAACCCGCTGGTGAGTGGCGTTTGGGGGAGGGATTCAAACGGGATTCAAGTGTGATGTGTTGTGCAGTGACAGGAGTGATCAGAGTGCACGTGTGCTGGGGAGTGACGTGCTTTGCAGCACTCGGCCCGGGAGAACATAGAGGAGTGGGTTGAATTGTTCCTCTGGTGGAACGCCTGTCAAAGAGTATGTTTATTGCATTGCATAGAAAAATCCAGATTTGTATGTCGCTGATGGGGGATGAATAATATAAATAATAACTGTGTACCATAGCGAGAACGCACTCCAACGCTCAATATGCAAATGGCCTATAGCCGGTCGTATTTTGAATTGAGTTAATTTCAGCTAACAAGCTTTCTAACATATTCATAATGTTACTAACTTTACATTTTTACAACTTACAAAATACCACATTAACATCAGGACCTTAAAGGAGTATTCTGGTGTTTTACACCTTAAGACTTATTTTGAATTTGTTTATGATGAAATAGATCGGTTCATCTATTTTCCGGTTCATGCCGGTGGCTTGGCTACAACAAAATGACTCGTACAGCCTGTGCTCGTAGCCAATGGAGCCATACTTTGCTCAGACTTTTTTTTTTGTCGAACATCAATGAACACCAGTGACCACTCGGTGAGTTTCACAGCTTTGCAAACGAACGTTTAATGT
>JAOPJJ010000029.1:8406475-8416649 GCA_027122795.1 Enchelyopus cimbrius
CTTGTTTGATCTAAATAGTTAGAGAATAACCAACTTATCATTTGACGATATGTAGAGGTACTGTTTCAGATGATACATAAGCCATTGGTCCTAAATGTAATCAGTTTCACTTTTGTTGAGTTCTACTTGGCGCTCATAGCAATGTCAAAGTTGTGTATTGCAAACCATGCTCTTCTAGATGGTAATATAAGAGCTGTTAGGCAGAGGTACTAAACCTACCTCGAGATAGAAATTTGGAGGAGGTTGAATGGTTGGAGACATGGCTGGTCGGTGTACCAACCTGCCGTCCACTAATGATGTCACTGATGTCATCACTAATGATGACACTGCCTCTTTTGATCAGGGTGGTTGGCAATAGGTTAATTCATAACGTCTGGCCTTTTCGTCTTTGCTTTCAATGTGCTGACATCTCCATCTATTTCATTAGGGCCTTAAGTAGCATTCAGAAACATATGGTTTTGGCCAAAAAATGCCATTGACCATGACCATTCTTTTGGTCCCAATGCTATGTTCACATTATTTATGGGTCTGGGATGTCCTGCACACTGGATTCTGGAACATGCTGTGGGGTATCTGTGTCATTCGTTGTTATTTGATTCCAGCTTCTAAAGTTTCAAAGAAAAATAATCCCCCTTTCATACATTTTCTGTAGAATTAAGAGCAGAAATGGATGTAGATCATACTTAATAGTTTGTCTTCTGAATTTACAGCATTAGCAGCATGTATTAGTCTATTTCTCTTATGTTTGTCAACAAAGAGTGAATGAAACAACATCCTTGATTCGTTCTACCACTTGATTTATTTCATGTTTAATGTTTAGGCCTACTCTATCATAACTCAAATAGTTTTTTGAGTCCAAATCCGTTATAGTGTGACGGATGATCCACTGATCCTCAACTTACACTTTTGTTCAGTACTGCTGCCCCTGTTAAGTGTCTGCTGGGTCCTAAAGATCCCAGACTCATTTTATGTGATAACTTGTGACATACATAGTTCCCATGGAAAGCACTATTGTTAGTCTATTTAGTAATTAACTGATACAATTAGACCAGTATTTTCTCAAATGTGTGGAATCTGTATTTATTTTCCAGTGTTTCTTAACTTTTAGTTTAACTCCTCCTCTGCTTTGGCCACACCACGTAGTGAAAGAGGAGGTTGGTGAATAATTAATCCTTGTAATTAAACACTCCAGCTAGGGACGCGAGGGCTGATTGACGGCCAGATATTAGGCCCTCGTGTCGTAAGGTTGCAAGTTTAGTCTGAGGTTATCAGTGGCCAGAAGAGTCTTCTCCCTCCCTGCTTCATTACTTTCACGAGGAGAGCCTCTCATGGTGGAGGGCCGGGCGTGGTGTGAAAGACAGTCTGGGACTTCATTAGCCAAATGGGCCGCCTCCGTCTGGGAGGCCCGCATGGCCCGGTGCACAGCCAACCCCCACAATGTCCCTCTAACTTCTTCACCAAACACACGCTTTTGTTCAACTTAACATGTGTGGCATGTTTTTGGTGCACACACTGTGTATCTTCATGTTTTTTCGACATCCATGTGTCTGGTGAGCGTGGTGCGGAGGTGAACGCGGCCCATTGTAAACGGGCTAGAGCTGGAACATCTGCCAGGTGGGCCGCTGGGATTATTCTGAGTCTTAAAGGGTATTATTATTTGTTTATTGGCATGCATGCAATATTGTTGGATATTGGAAAAACAAACTGAGAAGCCCACCCAGATGCAGAATTGATGCTGTTCTATGGGTTGTATTAAAATATTTACATTAGCTTTTGGTGTGTGAGCGTGGCTATGCTAATCTCATGTATGCCCTGTGGAACGAGACGGAGATGACTCACTCTTGCACCACGTCGGTGATTAGGTTCTCGGTGAGGCTTAGAAACTGCTTTGCTTTATTTGGTTAGTCTTATATATTATTTTAAATAATAGCACATTTTCAATATGAGGCAGTTTTTAATCATGTGGGTTTGACACATGGAATATATATATATCCCTTTTTGTTGTTTCTAATTCAATTGTCCTTTATTGCTAGTGGTGGGAAATGGTGGCAACAGATCAAGAAATGTATTAATTCAAATAAAATTGTATATTAAAGTGCTCAAGATATTCTGTCAGAATTATGTAGTGGCTACTTTTTCCTTTTGACTGCATTGCATGATCTCTGGAAAAACATTGTGTAGTTTATGTCCAAGCAAATGTCATTTAAAGTGTAAAGTAAAAAAAAAAAAAAGTTCATTTATGATAATAATTTTCTGCCGGAGCACTGCTAACCCTAACCCTAGCCCTAGCCCTCTGCCAGAGCCCTGCTAACCTTAACCCTATCCTTAGCCCTAGCCCTTACCCTAGCCCTAGCACCTTGGAAAGCAGGTTGAGCAGTTTCTATTTATTTATATTTATTAAGGATTATTGGATGATTTCAACATGGATCGTCTCAACATGTTGAAGATTGTGCCAGCAGGATGACTTAAAGTCTTTCCTGAAAGAAAAAGATAGCGTTTGGAAAGGGAATGATTAGACCTTTTCTTTCATAGAGACATGCATGTGGTGTTGGTGCTCCTGGGGGAAGCAGGTCCTACATTCGGCCCTTCACTTGCTTCTCATGGCTATGGCCAAAATGTCTGGTGGTGTAGAATCCTGGTGCAGCCTGAGCATGGCTACTCTTCAGCCCCATGATGCTAAGGGAGACAACCTTCTCCAGCATGGAGACCTACTCACGTGCAGGCGCCCCTGCTGCCCCATCTAGCTTTGTGGATCCATTCTGTCCATGCACTGTAGTCTTATCAGGCTTGAGGAGGAGAAGCAATGGAAGCAATGCATCGAGTAAGAAATGGGATGAAATTAGATTTTTAGGTTTTTTCAAAGGTCATGTCAAGGTTGATTTGGTTGACCCCAAATGAGAGACTAATGTGGCCCAGGCCATGTCCTAGCCTTACAATGGCATGGAGGACACGCATGATGATTAACGTCAACAATGAAACCTTGTGTTTGTCCGCTATCCAGCTGTCTTTATCTTACCAGGTAGTTACTCATTGCTACTCATTGGTCTGGGCCCATTGTCATGTACAACTTGCTGTCAGCAAAGCATCCCCATGATCCCATGTCAGCGAGGTGTTAAATTTGTTTGAGTCTAAACACTTTTCAAATATACTGCATTGCATTTTGCCATTCAGCAGAATCAACTTTGTGGAACACAATTTTCCTGACACCAGCTCACTAATGCGACAGACCCCCTTTTGGACAAAATTTATTCCCATACGTACATATTTAGTAATTCTTACAGAACAGTCTTCAAGCGTATAATTTCTCACTATAGGAGCACAGGACGTGCTGCTTGCTGTTGGTTGTTAGCGTGGGACCATCTGTTTGCATTGGATCTATGTCATGGCTACATGCTCTGTACCACTCAAACGCATCCAGAATCAACACAGATTTTAAGCAACAGCGCATATTTGGCTTGTAGGTGGGGTTGAGTTGGCTCTTTAATCCTGAGGTTAGTGTTTCTATTGTGGAGAGCTTTATTCTACGAATGGCAGGTGCAGCTTCCCTTTTAACACACCTCTGTCAACATCATGTTTTTTAATTTCATGTTTCCACAAGGTACCATCTCAATTTTACGGCATATATATACAGTGTATATATATATATATATATATATATATATATTAAAAATGCACACATCATTTAAATGTATACAATTTATAGTATCTAGTATATAAATATATATGTCTCTATAAATGTTTATATTTATATTCTTTTTTTAAACCCAAGGCTTTTAGTTTGGCTTGTTTCAAATATTCAGTATTCAAGTCTATAATGTGGGGGTTGTTGTTATTAAATTCAGTTGTGAAGGCTAAACTAGCCCAATCAGCAAAATGACACCAGACTACAGTAGGTGTTCTCTGGAGGACAACAACGTTCTTAGTATGTTTGCTCCATCTTTGCACCCAAACATCCTCCCTCCTGTTTCTCCAGATCCTTTCATTTCAGGGGTTATTTCACTTTTTTTTATTTCACTATTATAATGGTCAAACCAGCGTTCAAACGACCGGAAACATCTCTTTGAAATGCCTCTAGATATCTCCTTCTCCCTATTAGCATGTCTTCTACTGTGAAGACTTCATTTAGCTTGGCTCCTCTTTACACTCGCTAATGGAGTTGGCCTTGTTCTGCTTTTGTCTTGCTTTTGTACCGTGAAATTCACCTTGGGGAAAGAAGGCCATCATTTCTGATGCTTCTTTACATGTTGTAAATATAGTTGATGATTTAACCCCCTTCTTTCAAATCTGTTTTCTTCATTTGGGCTATATATAGTTTCCATTGTTTGTACACTATATTGAAAAGAGTGCAATGCTTCAGAGAAATGTTTCAAAGCAGCAGCAACGAAGCGAATAGTCATTTTAAATGGAGATGCTACATCACATTTGACCTAATTTCACTTTTGTTCTTGTTTAAATAAACTGTAGGGATCGTTCTCTTTATCTCTTACTGTTTGTCCGTCCTGTAAATAATGCATTTTACACATCTATATACACACTTATATATTAGTTATGGTCACTCAATGATTTAAAGGTGCAGTATGCAAGTTTGCCAGAATAACAAAAAATGACAATAGTCAGAATTGAATTAAACGGTCATTACATAACATTACATAATGGTACAAAAAGCATCCACTTTTTTACTATTAGACAAGATTTTTTTTTACTATTTTCTGTGACAAAAAGGATTATATTCAGCTGTTTGTCTGTTGTTGTACACCACTAACCAATCAAAAGAAAAACCTTGAGTAACCAATTTGCGGCACCATGGAGGTGTCAGAGAAACCTTGAAGTGGCTGGCATGACCTCGCCACAGCAGAGGGGGAGCAGGACATACGATGATATGATCTGCCTTCTGCATTAGCATCTTATTTAGTCTGCCCATGGACAATTTGTCATGGATGCAAATATGGACTGTGCAACTTGCACCAAATATTCTACTAATTTACACGCCAAAATGTGGACATGCTTTATATTGGACTGGGGTGAACCTGGCCCAATGCAAACCAAAGTGTCCCACAAATCATTGTCATCTTTAAGGCCCTGTTTGCACAAGAGTTTCTAAACTCTGTAAACAGTTGTAGGATTGCAATTCTGAGACTTGTGTTCTCCATCTAAACATGATGGTTGTATGAGAGATGCAGACTTGTCAAAAACACCACTGACTTGGTGTGTGCTACATTCAATATTATTTGACTGGTGATAGATTCTCGATAGTCCAGACAGGAGTTCCCACTGAAGAGTTGATATGCTTTGATAAGAGATGGTGCAGGCCCTGGATGAGGTCCAAACCTGAAACCTGGATGTGTGGGCACACACACACATCCAGCAGGGATTTCTAGTCGACTGCCCAAGTTCTGATCACAGACAGGTGGTCATGCAAATCTACACATACCGACGCAATGTAGATTCACAGGCATAGTACAACTCTGACATTTAATGTAAACAGAGCTTAAAGGCAGTGTTAAATAACGTCAATCGGATGCCCCTCCTGCTCTCTCACCTTACATGTATGTTAATGTTTAAAAAAAATCTCGTTTCAATTGCTATGAGCTCTTTCCTATGGTTTCTTTTGAAAGGAAATCACTTGAATTCATGTGAAGACTGAACACCCAGGGTAAGTTTGCTTTACCAGGCTAGACAATGACAGTTGCACAGTTGCCACGGGCAACCACATTGGATCGTGTTTAACCATTTTTTAACTGTGGCTACCCAAGTTGGCATCCATGTAGTCCCATTAAAATAAGGGAGTTGCAAGGGAGACCTTGAAACAAGACCAACAGGACCGGATTACTGTAATTCCATGTTTTTTTCATACCAACATCCCCAGAGGAACAACAAAGACACATTAAATGTTTTTCTCCGGCTCACAAGAGTTGAATGCAAGCAAAGATAGGTGCTTACCTTTGAAACTTGCATTGTCCTCCGACAGCACATCAGGGATCCTTCAATCAGCCTTCTCTGGGCCTATAGGATCTCAACAGCCTATGGTGTGTGGTCTCAACATCATAACAACCCATTCTGTTGTTTTGTGTTTTCCTTGTGTTAGCCTGTGCTTTGTCTCGTTCGGGCCCACATAATAAAAAACAAAACCATATAAAAACTTCTTGCTTAGGCAACATTTGTTATTAATTAACAGACCAAATACTACATTGCAGTGAGTGAGATGGTCTTGAAAAGTCTCCCATTAGGCTATTAGAAAGTATGTTAACAAGTCAACAGAGACTTGCCGCTCGTTAACAAGTGTCAATTGATTCGTTGAGATGTCACCTTTGACATGTTTAATGGTCGTCAAATGATATGGACCAAAACTTGTTTTTTCGAATGAGACGAATGAGTCATTGTGTTGTTGTCCCCATTATAATATTTGTATAACAGTTTTCTACTTTGATGATTCTCCGTTAGAGAAAATTCTTTGAACCGACCACACTTAACTACATGGTGGCAACATTCCAGTGAAATCTTTTGTAACGTTTAGTTTGGCCAATAATTATTCAGGAAATCAAATGCTTTGAAATCAATATTGAATAACTGATCCATCTGATCCATGGCCTCATTGATCAGATGGATCAATTATTCAATACTCAGTCATACTTTTAGCTAAGAATTCTGTGTAAATGGTGAAGCAGAATTGCATGTAAAGAAAGTACTGTATTTATCTCTTAGATAATGGACCCATCAATGGTTTCTGAGGGCTTGAAGCTGTGCCCTCTATAACTACATATGTGACGTTGTCTCTGCCATGTAGCACATTTATTGAAAATAGTTTTTGGGGAAATCAAACAAAATTGACAGCTTGTCATGCATTTAGAAACAGTAAAATGCCCATAGAGGCATACGGGAAGACCATGTCTAACAGCCATGGTTCAAGCACACAAGGTCCAACAAATAGACGGACCTCCTCCTTCTCACCTCGCGGGAGAGAGACTGCCTCCAGACGGGTCCCCGCGTCGTAATGCTGCTCTTCATTGGAGTGACGCTGACGCTCCTGATTGTGTGTGATGATGAGAGGGTTTGATGTTGGAGAAACGCATGAGGCCTACGCCTGTGTTCACACACACAGTGATCCTGTTGTGGTGATGATGCATATCTGCCTGTTCAAGGCTAAATTCAGCATACTGCTTACGTTTCTCCTTAAGAGAAACATAAAAATAAACTGGAGCTCATTGAAGCTGAAGCAGAAAGGGACAGTTTGACTGGGGGTGGCAGCAAGTGATGACTCATGAGCGAAGAGAGAAGCCTCCTTCATCTTCTCACAATCCAATCTCTTCTTTGACCAGCTGTCACTCTCCATAGTATCTCCCACCTTTGTCTTGGTATTCTTTTGGATTTACTACTTTACCTATCTTTACTTATTATTAGTCTGAATTTGATACGGCCCACATACAGATCATATATTCCATATATTCTTTATAGCAGCATACATCGTCCTTCGTTGTTCTTTCACATTTCCTTCTGGCAGAATAAGCAAAGTAAAAAAATAATCATTACATTTGTTGTTGTAAACAAGATTTTAATACGATTTTACTCACAGATTTATGGCACAAATTCAAATGAAGAGAAATGAGGGAACCATGCTAATAAGCCAGGTTCAACCTCACCTCTACAAGGTACTGCACAAGCCTCTGAGCCCGGAGCGTGTCTAAACCAGTCCAAATGCCTCGTCAGATGCCTTTATTTAAACTCTGGCAAAAAGATTTCACCCAGTGTTGAATAGACAAGGAATGTTAGTATTTGTCGTAGCTATGTAGCATTCCGTGGACAAAGGAGAGCTTACCTGGACATACAGGCCTCTTGAAACAGCCCTGTGGCGCAGTCTCAAGCATTCTACACTCTGTGTACCGTGAGTTACGCCCAGGCCTTCCCATACAGTCCCACTATGCTTCAGGTTGGACTAAATGCCCCAATCATCAATGAACACAGGGAACCATGCTGACAGAATGAGGCTCGCATCGTCTTCCAATCTGGAGTCCCCCCCCCCACTCCTGCCAAATGGTGTGTTTGAAAACTTTTACGTATTACTGTTTTTAATAAAGACCTTTTATTTGGTCAGCTTCTTGTTTTGCATGTCAGCTTTTAATTCGATTTTAGGATTAGGGTTAACGCTATTATTATTTTACATTCTCAAAACGTATGCAAACATGTAAAAAGAAAAAGAATCCTAGCCCATGCAAAGATGTCCTTTAACTTAACAGGTACTTAAACAATTAGTAAGGAATTGTAGTTTGAGCAGTGAACAGTACGTCTCGTCATGTTACTGCGATCACGCACTACGCCATTGTAAAGCATTCTCTCACACAACAACATTGGTTATATTTTTCCTCTGTGTGTTTGCATTTTGCAATGAACTCTGTGTGATGGAGGGAAATGTAAACCCAGCACCTACACCCTTTCCATGGCAACGGACGCGACGGGGAAAAGCGATCCGGTACCTTGTACCTGTCTCCCTAATGGTCTGTCTGTTAGTGTAACCAGAGCTGTAAAAACTCCCCTCAGTGACACTTTAGATCCCTCCCTGTAACTGACCTAGGCTGGGGAGACACTAGTAGGATTTAGGTGAGTACTCAGGCCTCTCTCAGGTTCCTGTCCCCCTTTTCCTAATTAATTTAGCCGTAATAATGCCACTGAGATGGAGGCCCTGGGTCTTATGGCCCCAATCTGTCTTTTTCACGCTGAGCAGATGAGCAGACGGAACCACTGCATCCATGTTCATAAATACACTAATCTACTGTCACAAAGAAAGATGATGTGTGTTTATGTATTTGCTATCAGTTGACCTGCTGGAGGAATGAGAACGATGTGTGTTTATGTGGAAATGTTCAAGAATGCAACAAGATTGTTTGGTTTAATTTGGTTGAGTTTGGTGCTTTGCATTTTCCCTTTGTGCTGTACTGCACCACTCTGTGCACTCCTAACTCTTCTGTTCCCTCTGCTGGGAAAGGCAGATATTACATGTCCCGTACAGAACACAGTCAAAAACAACAGTTTTCTTTTCATCTATGCATATCTGGAGAGATGGCCTGTGTCTAACCTAAAGGAGTTTGAGGTCAGATATTTTATAGATGAATTGATAGCTGTCTTTCTTAGGATTTCCTGGTCATGATTCAGCCAGAACTTTGCTGACACCCTTTGGTATGAAATATCAACGTGAATGACTCACTCTGAATGCCAATCAACTTTGCAAATGCCAAACCAATTGTAGCCAAAGCCCTTCAAAGAGTGAGGTTCCTATCTGGTCATGGATACAGCGTCTGTCTGGGACACTGACGCATATCACCCATGTTCTGTGAAGGAACTAGTCTTTTGTCTTTTTTTGGTGAACCTTTTTTTGGATAACCTTTAATATTGTATTATTGGTACTATATACATTAAATGTAGCCATTACTCTGGATATCTGTAAATGAACATTAATGTCAATACTGCACATTTTCTCCCCTTAATCTGGAGTATTTTCATATCATCCATTTGGATTCTAGGTCTCTATGACGCAACGTCCAAGATAAGCTCTTTGATCAGTGAGTCCTCAGTTAATGGATTATTTCCGGAATCAGTTCTAAAAATAGAGAGCCGCACTACATCATGGGTGGGATATTGTTAGCTATATTAAATAGTTATGAAACAATTTGCGAATTTCATTTTTTTAAATCAGTGAATAAAAAGGTGTTCTAGCATATTGACGCAACAGCGTTTTGTTTAAAGAATACCGCACACCAGTAAATCGCAATTGTGTCTCTGCAGGCGTCTTATGGCCACAGTGAAGGTAAAGGCGTAGTTACTTTTGTGTTTGTGTTTGTGTTTTCTTCCCCCTGTTTTGTATTGAGCAGCACCACGGGCAGGTTCATTATGCGTGTGAGTCATCGCCCACACCCCCTCCCATCTGCCGCTGTGCTGTGCGGCAGGCGGAGGGAAGGCCATTGATCACTGCTCACACACGCACACACCCTCCTGCACGTCACTATCGATTGACATGCTTCATGTTCTTGTGGGGAAATAGCAGGCGTTTCCTATTGTGCCATTCCCATCTGCTAGCTGCCAGAGGGTTCAAATGTTCTGTCAAAATAGCCCTGCAGAAGTCCAAACAAGCGCTGATTCCACCTTGTGTCGGCTGATCACACCTGCAGGATCGCTCCATGGAGAG
>JAOPJJ010000029.1:8431378-8441672 GCA_027122795.1 Enchelyopus cimbrius
ATTAGACATTGTCACGATAGTTGATACGTTGCCATTGGACTCAACTATATTCTTTTTTGGTTGGAATTTCCCCAAAGGAAAATATTATGGATTTGTTTTATAAATACATGTATTGTAGTGAATTGTTACCCTTTATTGTTTTATATATTTTCTGATCATGGCTTCTTTAGCAAACTGTTGTCACAGATCATCATGGAATCTGACCCTGGACAATTTGCCTGGTGATAAGCACTAAATCATCGTTACCTATGACTGCTTATAGCAGGTCATACAAAACGACCTACTATTAATGAGTGAAAAGAAAGAAGTGACAAAACGCCTTCTATGTTTAATTTTGCAGACTTACTTGGTAGGACCACCGGCCTGGTCCTTCCTGTAATACCTCTCTGTACCCCAAGGGTCTGCCCTGAGTCCCACTGGGGAGAGCAGGACGTAGGGCTGCCCAGTCCTCTTCTAACCTTCTGTCATTCATGTCAGAATGTTAACGTTGGCTCTAACTTCGAGGAACCCTTCAGGGAGATGCCACTGAACAGATTCCAGTCAACCGAGTCACACTCAGTTCAGGGGGTGTTCGGGCCAGTAGATCTCTGGGAGCTCCTGACCATGACCACCCTACTTCCCAACATGGCGGCCGGGGGGGACCCCACTCCATTGTAGTTATATGCTTCCTCCTCTTTGGTGGAGGACCACCGTATCGACTAGCCGAGGACTTTCTCAGGACCATGTGACGGTGGAGCCCATACAGAAGTTGCCCCCGGGGCATGATGAATACATTTGATCATCAGAACTGACTCCACTATTTCAAACGAGGGGTCTGGAATAGTGTGTCACTTCAAACAAAATAAAGTTAGAATTTCCTATAAAGTGTTTTCATTTTTAATGTAGGAAAACCATTCATCAATGTTGTACATTGTACAACACATTCCCCATACATTTAACAGAGTAAAGCATCTGTATGACCCAGCAGCTTGTAACACGCTCTATCATTGTCCTCTGGGGGTCTTAACCAGTGGTTTGTACTAGGACCGCCAGTGGCCTTCTGGAGAAGAGCCTGGACCAGTAAACGTACCGCCCTCACCAACGTAATCTCTGCTAGAGATTGTAGGTATGAGACCTTTACTCATGGATTGTACCAGTTCACTGAAAGGCTGCAGGCCGTGGGGTTTAGAGGAGAGAGCTGGTTTTCCTAACATGGTCCCCTTCATCAAGCTGCTCTTTGAGTTCCCAGCAAACGTTCTTCGTTGTTTTGAAAAGGATGCAAAGACCTTTTGCACGACTCTAGCCTGAGGCTGGGATGCTGGCCTGTTTCCCCAAATGACTAACTACTGATTCATTTGGGTAGGTAACTTATCTGGTTAACAGCTCTAGGGCTGGCTGACCAGATTCTAAACTATAGAAGAACTGCTCCTTGAAGGCCACATTGGAGTCTCATTAGGATCTCTGGTCACCTGGAACACCTGCCAGCCGTGCAGTACTGATCCATAAAAAGGTGTCACCAGGTTACACAAAGAACCTGCTTGCTGTAACTCAGACGGCTGTCTTTTCTCAGTAGCAGTTCTGCTGTTTACAGCCGGCGGTGCCCAGAGTGGTTCCATGGCTCCTGTCCTGCCGGAGTGTCAACGTCCTTACCAGAGGGAAAGGCTCTGTGGCCCCTCCACCCCAGGCAGACCCCACAACCTGCTGGACACCAACCAACCTCCTTGGTGGCTGGTGGGGTACGAGTCCTCCGTGGTGTCCAGACGGCTTACAGAATAAATAGCATATAGCTTATATTGAGCTCAAGAGAACCAGACCAATGATTATAAATTGTTACCTATGACTACAAGTTCTCAATTGCCATGGAAACATAGGTAGCTATGAGCAAACCTGAGAAGGTTCTATTATTGTTAACTTTAATCAATCCATAAATTGACTGACTACACAAAGAATTAAGTGAAGACCATCGCTAACGATGGAACACAGCTCAGTGTATGGAAGAAAGCAGTAAACTGGGAGATCTTATATATATATATATATATATATATATATGTGTGTGTGTGTGTGTGTGTGTTTCTATGTTTATATAGGCCTATTTGTGTGATCAGAAATGGACAGCAGCGTCTGACTCATGGATCGTGATGGACGCTTCATTTAGTCATGTCTGAACCTAAAGCCCTTAAACCGTACCTGCTACAGTACCTTCAAAACTACAAGATGCATGGGGAGAAGCTCTGTCTTGTATCTGACCTTTGGATGTTCCATCTACCCTCCCGTGAAATGAGGTAAGACGTCAGGCTCATGCGCGATGTAAGCCACACACTGACGCAGAGACACCGCCTTCTGCACTGACTCCTGGCAAAGCCGTGACACCAGTCCTCTGCTAGTCAGTGCAGACGCTGAAGGGTTTGGTGTCGTCCCTGTGCACTTTAGCGTCACGCGCCTCCCTGCCGTAGGACCCCATCATCATCACGCTTCCACCACCATACCTCCAACCACTGTGCTGTGAACATTGTAGAAGACGCTGTACCTCCTGCTGTCAGAGGAGAGGGGGTGGCCTGGGGCAGAAGACTGCAGAGGTGTGTGGTGGTTTTTATTGAGGTACGTAGGGGGAGGAAAGAGGGAGGTTCCTCCTCCCCGGTCCCACCCCTAATCCATCCCACGTCAAACTCTCACTCTCCGCCCAACCTGCTATAAAAAGAACACTGGGTGAAAACATACTGAGGTCAAAGCTATTTGAATATTTTTTGTGAATGACGCAAGGGCTTGGGTTCTCATGGGAAGCAGATTAAAGGCAGACATGAGACAGACTTCAGATAATAACATGGCAGCACAGACCCGGGCTTATGTGTCGTTTGCTGATTGCAATTTAAAACTTCATTCTAGAAGCAATCTGTTGAAATCCATCCAGAATAATAATGATAAGAGGCTTCTATAACACCAAGCTGATCACAGTTTGGTGTTATAGAAGCACCATATATATATATATACATACATATATACAAACAATGAGAGAGAGAGTTGTTGTTGTATTTTGTTGTTGTATTTTTGGGGTAGGTTTGTGTTTGACTTCATCAGTTGGGATTCATGAGTATAAAATGACCTGGATGTGACCTTGGAGAGGACATGACCTTGGAGAGGTGATGATCCTTTCCCTTGGCTCGAATCCTTGGCCTTTATTTAGTTACCATGACAATAAAGTCAATAACTAGAACAATGTACGACGGTCTCCAAAAGCTTCATTCTGTTAGGATCAAGTCCTATTTTCTAAAGCTTATGTCTTGACGTCAAAGACAAATAATTTCAAATAAAGTCCATAAATGTGAAGAAATCTCAAGGTGGCTGTGCGATGGCTTTGGAGTAACGTGGGTTTGGAGCGCGGGCAGTGGACGAGCACAGTGACGTCATGAAGTAGGCTTCTCGGGAAAAAATAGCGTTAAAGGAGAAGTCGTTATGGTTCCTTCTGGAAGGAGGGGGAGGAGGGGTTTGTAATCGACACCAGTGAGGCGATATATTGGATCTGTGGGAGAAGAATAACATAACTGTCCTCACAGTAGGCGTCTATGACTAAACCTAACAGCCTTTCTCCTCACAGCCATTATCCCAGTGTCCACAAAATTACCTGTCTGCTCGCAAGCCTGTAATATTCTCTGCACCAGTCCATACAGAACCATCACTCACCTTCAGACAGTCCACTTGATCAAACAGTCACCCTGGGGTTAAAATGACACAGTTGTTTTCTGTGGAAATTAAATGGACTCCTTAGAAGTTGCAGAGCAACTTGGTTCATCTCATGGAGGTGTTCTCAGTCAGGTCTGGTCTCATGGAGGTGATCTCAGTCAGGTCTGGTCTCATGGAGGTGATCTCAGTCAGGTCTGGTCGTCATCGAATCTCTGGGAAACCTGTCTGCTGGGGCAGATGCTTACTATGATGTCAACGAAGGAAGGAGCATGGCTGCCTCTGGCTCCAGACCTTCACAACGGCAGTATTTCTGTTCTTCATTCCCACTTTTTCTACCCCATCCTCCCCTTCACTTGAGAGGCTTCAAGCAATTGTGTAACACATTTGAGATTTGACAAATGATGACTACGGGTATCTTGATTCATGCTTATGTGGGAGTTGGCATTTGAAAGATGTGAAAAAACAGTGCAACATATGGAAGGGTTGGCCTGTTCGGGTATACAACAGTTTATTCATACATTTGAGGTATATTTATTATAGATTTGTAAAAAAGTATACATTATATAAGATCACAGTTAGAAAATGGCCTGCAAGATCCAGTAAACACTACACACTCCGGGTTCACTATGATGGGCAAAGAGCTGGCCGGAGCTCAGTGCACTCCCTCTCGGATCACACTCCCGTAGTTCTAGTTAAGACCTTCCATATGCAAGACAAGCTACTGTCATGCATCCGATGAGTAACAGAGAAACCAAGAAATAACTAAGACCTAAAGAACCCAGCCTGTAGCCCCTGAAGGCATGTGAGATGGTGTCAAAGGCTTCAGTGGAACATGCCAACCACAGTATGGCGCCTGGACCGGTACCCTGGTGTTTCAGTAAGACCACGCCAGTGTGTTTTAAGACAAGTCATAAATCTATTCCAGCGAGTTGCCAATAGGAACACAGCAGGCTTTTCCTGCATGCTGGCACGCCCGTATGTATGTAAGAATACGTCAAAATTCAAAATAGCCGTTCCCTCGAGCAACAGTTTTATTTGAGGACAGAAACAGGACATGTATTTATTGCCGTAGTGGGAAACAAAAGTACACAGGGATTATGGACCCGGGCGAGAAATGTGGTTGGAGAAGTAAGAACTCACTTACTCAACACAACACTTTGAGTAGTTGTTCAGCGTCTCATGGTGTCGCTATTCAGCCAACAGGCCTGTGTTGGTGTCTGGGCTCACATGGCAAAACCCCAGCATTCAAACTTTTAGTGTCCTTTTGATACGGAGGAAAGATCCTTGATAATTGACAAAACATCTGTCCAAGTTCCAGGATGGACATCATGTGCTATAGTTTACCCATGTATAACAAATGGAACATGAGAAAGGGGTGTCTTTTATAAGCGTTCTGTGGTATCTGTAAAAAGAATCTGTAGGGGCCTTCCCACAATAGTATGTGGGTAGTTTTTAACTCTTTCATGTCTTCTGCTGTTATGCATCTCACATGTAATCTGTTTTTGGTTTGCTGAAGACCAAAGCCTCATTGCGTAGGGTGTTTCCTACTGTTGGTTAAAAGCCCATTGTTATACCTCTGGGAACTCCTGCTAACCCAAACTACCAACCAAACTGTAGAATGTACTATTCAGATGAATAGGATTAAGGCCGGTCCAATCTCCTGCCAACTAACTCTGACGCCCCTGCTAATTGTTTGAAATAGAGCTGTTCCCCAGGGACGTCCTGATTGTGAGCCTCAGAGAAACCCCCATTGAGTGAATAATTCAACGTGTTTCTGTACTTTTAAGGGACTAGCTCTTTCTGTACTTTTTCTGTACCCTCATATGATTTGACTTCCTCTCATGAACTGAAAAACATTTATAGACAAATCCTTCTCGTTCTTAATCTAATAAGACATCTGTATATAATACTACGCATATAGAGGGGAATGTCAGGGGATTATCTAACGGAGGATTTGTTATTGATGGAAGAAAAATAATGTACAGTATATTTGATTTTTAATGTGCAATGAAAGGTATACAAAATCCATGTGAGGTATCAATAAAGAAATGCCTTCTGCTTATCAAGCTGTTTGCAATATAACCTTGTGCTTCCACAGCTACAAATGCACATGCTACTTGGCTTTGTATATTTATATATTTATAAAAAATATATATAAATATATAAATGCTACAATGCTGCTTGGCTTCGATCCCATGATATAAATATATATTTATATACAAATTTATAAATATATATACTTAAAGAGCAACACTCAAACATGCTGTTGGGCTTCGCTCCCATGATGTAATACTAGCAGGATAAGTTTGGACAACTTTCCAAACTGTAGCAGAGTAGTCGGAGCCAAGGCTTGTTTTCCAAACCTTCTCAGATAGAAATATATTTAATATGATTTGAAAGATGAAACCATTTGATTGCATATTTAAAGATGTCGCAGAAAGAGATCTGACCGGTAGTAAAAGAGACAGGCGTCTTACAAAATCATATTTGACAATACAGCCAAAGTCCATAATGCGGGAGCCATGATGGCCTCTGGTTTACTAACTATAAGTTTGCACAATATTGGAATGGTGACGCATCAACTTGGTCTTAATGCGGTGGCCCTGTAGATGTATTTGATCCCCTGAGTACATAGTAGTAGTAGTGAGTATATATGAGTGTGTCTGTACTCTAGGTGTATCCACATACAGTGTAAGTGACCAGCACGTGTAAATCCATGATGTCTGCATGAGGAACAACCAAAGAGGATTTGTTAAGAAAATGTCCTCAATGTTGACCACGTACAGACCGGGCTTGATGCCACACTGACGAGTGGACACGCATTCACCATATTTTGTTTTCAACCAATTCAACATTTCATGCTCAAAATTATATATTATACAACAATATCTGTTGTATAATAATACATAAATGGTGATTACAGGGTTGTAAATACCAGTATAATTATCATTGTTGAATTATGTGTAAGGCTTGATAACCACATGTACTTGTTAGGTCTGGGGAGGACCACTTACTGCTCAACGATAGCACGGCTGTATATGCTTTATTAACCGTGGGGGTTCACCAGCATTAAGCGTCTGACCTACTCCTCCAGGCGACTTTTCATTACTCTGGTGTGTGTGTGTGTGTTGGATGCTAGTCTGGTGCCAGCCAATATCATTTTTACCAACGGTTAGCGACAGTTTCACCTGCTTTTATCGTACCTGTATAGTGGAACGATAAAGACAGTGATACAAGTAGTCAAACTCTAGGGATACTACAGAGTGGCCTCTGGTCTTACACATGCTATTGTTGTTATGGATGTGTCACACAGGGTGCCGTGATGCACGTAGTGCAGTAGTTAGGGGTAGTCGCAGGGGGTAGTTGCATGTCTACCTCCCACATGCTGGCAACCTTCTTGCGTCCAACTCTCAACTCTGACTGAATAGCCCTCATGGTGAACCGAGATGTCTGTCCTGGTCTCTCCACACCCAAGACTCCCCCAGGCCTCCCTGGTGCCCTCCCTGGGCATCTCGCCATCCCCAGCCTGGCCGGGGATCCCGGAGCTGCAGTTGGTCCCAGAGAGGATGTGCGGGCCCGCTCTGGCCCTGTCCACAAAGAAAGGAGAGGGAACCACAGGGATAAGACGTGCTGGCAGCCTCTTGCAGCTATTTGACTCTGGGTATCTCATATTTCTTAACTGCCACTGGAATGTGTCTCCTCACAGTGAAGAAGTGGCTTTGAAACCAGCACACATCATCGTTGTCCCTCTAAACAATGTGCAGGTACGACTGCCACAACAGAGTTCCATTTTGATTCCATTTTGATCCCAGTGCTGTTTCAGGAACCAAACACAAATCTGACCTTTGTGGACCTTCTCAGGGGTTTCACGCCGTACCAGTGACCTCCTTTGGAATGTTCTGAAGCAGCATGGCTGGTCCAGTGAAAGTCAGGTGAAAAGGTAAATTGTGAATGTTTTGTGACGGAATGAGGCCGATGGTTGGACAGGAATGTGGAACCTTTGGGGTAGGTAGTGGTGGGGGAAGGGATGTTTACTCACACCGGAGTCTTCAACACCTTCCTCCTATACCTCTCACCACACTGCTTGACAAGGCAATAGGAGACTAGGGTGGGGTGACCCTTGGTTTAAGGCTGGATCTGAACCTAGGCTAGATGGTAACCTGTTTAACATACAGAGGCTCAAAGCTGTACCCATAATCCAGTTTGTATGTATAGTAGTCCAGTATAGGCACACCTTCTGGTGTGCTAGCCCTTGTAGCACACCAGAAGACCTGCAGGCTGTTCTGCTAGCCACTGTGGGAGCATACAGCCAAATGGAATCTGTTCATCAATCCAAGACTTACGACCTCTGTCAGTAGTTTTCAGATCCCCACAGAAACAGAAAGTTATCGCCATGTGAGACTATTTGATGTCTTCAGTTTAAGACCAGTACCATGGACTGCATCATTGAGAAGCATAAGGAAATGAGGACTGGTGTTCACCCTTTGGTCGTCTGAAGAGAAGTTTCTTCAGCAACAACAAGCTCCACATCAGATATGCAGTCTACCAGGCAGTCTGCATCTTCACCCTAGTGTCTTCAGCTCATCTAGAAAGTGATCTGGCAAGACTGTGTGCCACATTCAGGGTTCCTCCAGAGAACCCACGGTATCTTCATGGAGGCCACCACCCTGCAGCATGAGCTGAGGAGGCAGAACATCACAATGCCAGCTATGCCAGCACAATGTTTCTGCCCTTCTCAGGCCTTTGTCTCCTGAGCATCACGCATCAGACTTCTACGGCCACTTAAGGACCAACTGGTAGAAGTGCTCATCAGGAACGACAGACGCCCTTAAGCAGATGGTAAGCAAGCATGTGCAGGTGCCAGTCTGTTATCATGCATATCATTCTTAGCCCTCCACCTTCAAGACTACAACTACAAAACATGGCGGCAGTCACCGCACCCTGTGCTATCGGCTGGCCTCTGTGAACCAGAAGTGGCTTCCAGAACAGAGGCAGGCTCTAGGGGTGAGGAAGTCAGACTGACCAGCATGTGGAATAGAGCAGAGCAATAGTTTGAGTGTTTCACCAAGACCAAGAGCAGTGTATCAATGAATTCACCAATTGAAATTGACCAACATATAGAAACAATTGAAATACGTGTACGTTCACAATGGAAACAACACACACACAAACACACATCTTTATGTTTGTGTTCCACAGTTTCAATGAACAAATGTTATCATTTCATATCTGCCATAAAGTTTTGCTGACGCATTATGAAGGTGCTCTTTACAGGTGGACACATCTGGTGGGTTGTAGGATAATAAGGGTAGTTCCGTTCCATGTGAGTTTACTCTCCATGTACATCATGGGCATCCTATAGATGAACCTAGGACCTTCTGTTTTGTTCTTCAGAGAGAAGACAGTTGGAATGGCATCGCCTTGCTGAGAACACGGTGAAAAGAGACCTGTGTTGTTTTGTCTCAAAGTGCAGAGAGCATTGAGCAATACACACGTCACAGAGACAGCTCTGGGATTGGTGCAAGCCTGCAAAGTTGCTGGTCAAAGACCACTTCAAAGCCCCTGCAAACCTGCCTGACAATAACTTAAGGGAGCCATGTGCTTGGGCTTGAAATACCTTCAAGAGGCAGTGATGGAAAGAGAGAGAGAGAGAGACAGAGAGAGAGAGAGAGACAGAGAGCGAGACAGACAGACCGAGTGAATGAGAGAGAGAGAGCTAGAGAGAGAGAGACAGAGCCGGATGTACACTTGTACGATGGTGAGAGGTATGCACCTGCTTTACCTCATGGAGCAGTCCACAGTGCAGTCTCTTCTGAGGAGCAAAACCAGTTTATGGCCACTGAAATGATTGTGCAATTTTGTGTGTTTGTGTTTATTGCTTGCTAATGGTTTGGAACAAGGCAGTATTCGTTCTTTTATTACTGTAACAATGGCAAGCGTCGGTATTGTTTACACCCTGATTCTAGCCAAGATTTTTAGCGTACTATGACATCCTGTGAATTAGTTTTTCATTATGAAGCCTGGATTTCAGCAGGAAATTAAACTAATGTTACCCAGCTCTCTGCATGTTCCTCATCTGTTGTGTTTCTAATGACCAACTGTGGACACCTCTGCTTCTGTCGGCGGAGGGAAAACTATGCCTTTCATTGTGTGTGTGCACATGCGCTCGCTCGCGCGTCCATGCTTGTGTGTTTCATTATTGAAAAAAATTGCAATTATAGACAGATTTATTGATAGATTATTTTTTTCTTTATTGTCTGCAAGGCGCTTGTCTTACGTCTGAAATGAAGATGTAGGAAATGCATGTGGATCCAGCACACACATGTACACACACGCACACACACACCTGCACACACGCACACACACCACAGCGCGCCGGTCGATGCGCGGGCTTCAGTGTGGCTGCTGCTCCGGTGGAGAAATGCCACGGAGCAGCGTGACGTCAGCCGGCCCCGGGGGGACGGGGTGAGTCAGAGCAGGGCCGCGGCCCGCCGGCTCTCCGCAGCACGCCGCGTCATCGCCTGCCTCACTCACACCCTCTCACATTTCTCTGCATCTGCTTCAATGTGCCTCTGCCTTCCTCCCCCTCCCACCTCCTCCTCCTCCTCCTCCTCCTTCCCTCCCTCCCTCCCTCCCT
>JAOPJJ010000029.1:8476789-8490770 GCA_027122795.1 Enchelyopus cimbrius
ATGATGATGATGATGATGATGATGATGATGATTATTGTTATTATTATTATTAATAATAATAATAAAGTACATGGAGGAAAGAAAATAAGTAATCTTAGCAAATGTAAAGACACATCTTTAGAAGAAAGAAATACAAACCGTGTGTTGATTCTGACGCGAGTGTGTGCTCTGCAGTGTGTTGATTCTGACGGGAGTGTGTGCTCTGCAGTGTGTTGATTCTGACGGGAGTGTGTGCTCTGAAGTGTGTTGATTCTGACGGGAGTGTGTGCTCTGCAGTGTGTTGATTCTGACGGGAGTGTGTGCTCTGCAGTGTGTTGATTTGAGTGTGTGTTTTGCAGTGTGTTGATTCTGACGGGAGTGTGTGTGCTCTCTGCAGTGTGTTGATTCTGACGGGAGTATGTGCTCTGCAGTGTGGAGGCGAGGATTGTTTGAAGCACTTAGAAAGTCTAACCACTGAGGGGTGCTGTTTCCCTTCCTACGGCTCTGCAGAGCAGCCTGAAGAAGCTGCAGAGACTCTAACAGACCACACCTCAGCCTGATGAGTGCGTGTTGAAGCTGCAGAGATGCTAACAGACCACACCTCAGCCTGATGAGTGCGTGATGAAGCTACAGAGATGCTAACAGACCACATCTCAGAGCAGACTGCTTCATGACGCTGAACACGTCCAATTAGCTCGAAACGAAGACAATACATCTCTAGAAGTAGGCCATTGTGTGTGTGTGTGTGTGTGTGTGTGTGTGTGTGTGTGTATGTGTGTTGTATGTTTTGCATAATAAAATCATTCTGTCAAATTGTTAAGGGCTAAACATCTCAATTCAAATTGTGCTTCTGAAATGACTGGGAATGACTGTTCAAATGTGCTCTGATTGCATTGAGACTGTGAACACACTCTGTTGATGGAGGGGAACACACTTTTCATTTATTTCCAAAGATTTCCAATGTGATCCAAATAGTGGCTTCTTCAAAATTAGTGCCAGCAACAATACAGCAATATTGTTGTTTGTCGACAAACACACAGATAATTGACACAGATAATAGAAGACACCATTTGATTGGCTTATTAGGCATTGTTATTGGCTCATTTTAAGCCACTATTTGGAACACATTGAACATCTTTGGATAATAAGTAAGTGTAAACAGAAGCTAGGCTACTGTTTCTCTGCTAGTCAATGGAAGCGACTAAGGCAAAGCCGATGCTAACCCAGAGAGAGAGCTCTCGTTATCAGTTTAACAAGTCGTCTGACTCAGGGAAAGACTCAAGGCACGTTCAGGGCTCCTCTATTATTTTGACATATCCTGGTGTGACAGTTCACACAGTAAGATGTCACACAGGGTCAAAAGGTTGCTACTGATAAACGCTCGTTGATTTATACCCAGTTACTCAGTAACAAGTTACAGTTTTGTTTCATATCTTCCATTGCTAAAAGGTGAAGTTGACTGTGGTTGTATCAGGGGTTATTTTAACAGCTCCCTGCTCCATCCCCCAGCATGCACTGGGGCTAAAACGAGAGAGGGGCCTCAAGGCTTCAACATACTTCTGCGTCAACTCGACGGCATAGCTACGCCGTCACTCCTACGGCGTTGTGGCCGTTTTATGCTTCTGCGTCGAGTTGCTTTGCATCGCGGTGCATTTGACCAATCACAGCCCTTGCGGTCTGCATAGCCTCAACGCAAAGTTACAATGACCAATCACAGCCCTGGCGGTCTGCGTAGCCTCGATGCTTAGTTACAATTTTTTGAAGGTGCACGACCTACGGCGTAGGGGTTCGCGGCGATGTGTAGGGATCTGCGGGGCTATGACGTCGATTCGATGCAGAAGTATAAAACAGCCTTCAGTCTGATGTGGACCCCCTTGTGGTCCGTGATCCTTGCATAATGGAAACATATGGGTTGACATGCAGAAGAACTGCAACCATAACCCCAGGGTTCACATCCAGAAGAACTGGAAACATCCTCTCCGTCTACGCCCTCACTGTGGGGGGTGAGCTCCCCCCCCACCCAGTTCAGACTGGCCAGACAGAAAGAGTAAAACACATCATAAACTACAACAATGATCTACCTCTTGTTTTGTGAATGTTATATAATATGTTATGTTATGTACCCTCTACCCTGTTTGAATCACTTTGGAAGTGGCTTTGGTAAAAGCGCCAGCTAAATGTATGTAATGTTATGTCTCATCAATATATATACATTTAAACAAAGCTCTAGGTCCTCAGAGACATCTGAAGACCTGTTAACACCCATCATGGATTATTTCCTGCAGGATTTGTGATTTACAAAGTGCATATGTCTATATGTTGAGGTATGTGGTTCAGGATACAGAGCATGTTTTATTTTTACAGTAGTTTGTTTTCACCTATCTTCTCTCAACAGGCTCCCACTGGAAGTATCATCATGTTTGTTCCCTCCTCCTGAGTTTGTTTTGGATTTTAAGTTGTATTTATTCCTGTGGCTTCTATGATGGAGATAGACATAATTCCAACAATATATCATGACAAATAGTCACATGAAGCAGACCGAACATTCATGTGATCTACTAGAGAATGTCGTCAGTAAAAGTGAATTAGTTTGAAAAGGGAGCACACAGGAAATAAGGCAGCAACCAAAAGTCAATGAGGTGTGCAGAATTTAATCTGCAATCAGGTCAATTTGACCGGTTGTCCCTGTAAGACTATAAATGATTACTACTGTACTCAATAGGTATGTCATGCCCATCTATAGCATTCTATTTAGATTATGGCTGGTACTAAAAACTACACTATAATATACTGTAGGATAAGCTTAGTTAGGCCTACTACTACAATATGCACATGATTTTATACCTATTTTTTATAGATTTTATACATATATACTTTACATTCAGAAGAATATAAGGATATAGTTGGTAAGACACACACATTTTGAGTTCAAAACAAAAATGTTGTCCGTGTTTGTTTAATACATTTCCAATCAAGATTTGTATTTAATCATTAGCAAATATGTGTCCGATTGTAAATCATTTGTGTTTTTCTAAAACAGAAAACACAGTTTAGTTTTGAGAAGCTGCCAGTTCTGACATTGCTCTTCAGGTCACGCTGTATTGCACAACCATTCCCATTCCCCAGTGCGGCAGGTTGTCCTGCAGGGTGCGCGCGCTGAGCAGGGCGCGCGCCGAGCAGGGTGCGCGCTGAGCAGGGGCGCGCGCTGAGCAGGGGCGCGCGCCGAGCAGGGACCGCGCGGTGGGTGTCGGGCCAGAGGACGCGAGGAATGGCTGAAAGCTGGCGCTGGAATCCTCCAGGAAACTAACGAGCAGGACTCCCAACTGCAATGTGCTGCAAGTTCAGCGATTGAAACATTGCATTGCTGACGTTTCGCGGACGTAACGAAACCCCACGCTAGATTTGCTTATTTATGGGACAACCAAAACGACAAAAACCCGCAAGGTAGCCCACCGTTCCGCTGGCCAGGGGGGGCTTCTTGTTTATGGACACATGAGAAATGTTTACAAGGCATTTCTCAAGCACTGTTTCTGCTCCGTTTGGACAGTGAGGACCAATACTGCTGCTGGGATCCCGAATGCATTAACTCTTCACACCAGTTTGTTTGGAGAGCAAAGAAGAGCCAGGTTTCATCTCATGACACAACCAAGCAGCCAGCCTCATGAGAAGTGGACATAGGGAGAAGAGCAGCCCTTAAAGGAACCTTTTTTCCTCCACCTGACCCCGAGAGACAATGCGCGCCTTCGTTATTTGGATATTTGTATGGTGCCATTTCCTTGGTTTTGGTGCCACTGCTCAAGGGCAGGCCACCCCGGCAGTGTGTTCCCCCTCGTGCACATGCGATGAAGGTGGGACGGTGGTGTGCTCCGGGAGAGGGCTGACCGCGGTGCCCCCGGGCCTCAGCGCCTTCACCTACTCCCTGTAAGTATGGACAGAGTGAGGTCATGACATGGGGAGGTTAGGATAGTGATGTTATGATAGAGTTAGGTCATGACAGAGTGAGGTTATGATGTAGTTGCGTCATGATAGAGTGATGTTATGACATGGTGAGGTTATGATAGTGAGGTCATGACATGGTGATGTTATGATAGAGTTAGGTCATGACAGAGTGAGGTTATGATATAGTTGGGTCATGATAGAGTGAGGTTATGACATGGTGAGGTTATGATAGTGAGATCATGATATAGTGATGTTATGATAGAGTTAGGTTATGATATAGTTGGGTCATGATAGAGTGATGTTATGACATGGTGAGGTTATGATAGTGAGGTCATGACATGGTGATGTTATGATAGAGTTAGGTCATGACAGTGTGAGGTTATGATATAGTTGGGTCATGATAGAGTGAGGTTATGACATGGTGAGGTTATGATAGAGTGAGGTTATGATATAGTTGGTCATGACAGTGAGGTTATGATAGAGTGAGGTTATGATAGTCAGGATATGACATAGTGACGTCATGACATAGTGAGGTTATGATAGTTACGTTATGATAGAGTGAGTTTATGATGGAGTGAGTTTATGATAGAGTTAGGATATGACATAGTGATGTTATGATAGAGTTAGGTCATGACAGAGTGAGGTTATGATATAGTTGGGTCATGATAGAGTGAGGTAATGACATGGTGAGGTAATGATAGAGTGAGCTTATGACAGTGAGGTTATGATAGAGTTGGTCATGACAGTGAGGTTATCATATAGTGAGGTTATGATAGTCAGGATATTACATAGTGACGTCATGACATAGTGAGGTTATGATAGTTACGTCATGATAGAGTGAGTTTATGATGGAGTGAGGTTATGATAGAGTTAGGATATGACATAGTGAGGTTTTGATAGAGTGAGGTTATGATGGAGTTAGGTTGTGATAGAGTTAGGTTGTGATAGAGTTAGGTTGTGATAAAGAGTTAGGTAGTGGTGTTTCTGCCTCTGTATTGTGTGTGTGGACAATTTTACACCGGTATACTTTGTCTGAAGCGATGTAAACTTTCCTTTCAGATTGTCAGGGTCAATATTTCCAGTTAATTGGGTATAATAAATATAAGTAATAGTCCTGTAATAGGCAGGTGGACATTTGAGATTCAAGTTTGTTTACATTCAGCCATGTTAGCCTAATTGTTTGTTTAGTAATGAATATACCAATCCCATCTTCAATACTATGAATGCATAGAGATGTAATGGTCATATCAACCTGGAACAGTTCAATGTGCTGTACTGGTTAATCATAAACTAATCACCTAACAGGGAAAGCAAAGCACTGCAGGTTCAAATAGTCGTTGTACTGTCTGAAAAAGTAATGGGCATTTGACCTTGAGTTGATTTCTATCTATCTTTTACACGTGTGCCTTGGACAAAAACTCTTTCTGCATTCATAACAACCCCATAACAACCCCTCGCAACACCTTGTCTCCCCCCAACTAAAATATAACTTCGACCATCTCAAACCGTCAGATTTAACGATGGAGGCCAGGGAAAGAAAAGACTGATTCATCAGTTAGTCTTGTATTGAATCTTTTGCTCAAACATAGCCGGATAAGTTACCCTTTAACTCTGAACATATATTCACTATTATCCCTCTACACCAAATGTGAATGTTGCCACATGTTTGTGTTCAACAGTTCAATGTTTAACCCCTGATCTTCAGGTTTGTGTGCACATTTACACGCGGTGTGACACATTAATTTGACTATAACAATGCAATATATTCGGGTCAGGCATAAAGAGCATGTGGAGGGTTGACTCTGTCTCGAGCCCTGTTTGTTCTGGTCGTGTCTTGAACTCTGCTTGTCCCCACCCCCTCCCTCTGGTCCTCTATGTGGAGAGTGCCAGGCCAGGAGAGATCATCATGGATTAGTGGGAGACACGTTTCTGCTGCAGACCTCTTTGCTCCTCCCATAGTTAATGCACAGATACACATCTTAATGAATGAGATTGCAGCTCCTGCATACATGGTAACATCTTTTCCGTCAGTGTTGCAGTTGCAGGAAGTAAGATGAACAACACACAGACACACACCGGTATAACGGCAATAACAGACATGTCTGAATGCAGCCAATGGCTCGATCTCATGCAGCCTTCACTGCCCCAGGAGTTTAGGAAGTGATTTATGGGACGGTTGAGATCGCTCTGTTTATTTCAGCTGCATTTCCCTGCGACATCATTCATAAACTCTATCTGTAGTTTCCTGAAGAAGGAATGTTATGACGTTTTTGATAATGGATAACCAAACAGTGAGGTGATCCATCATGGAGATGGGGCTAGGCCAGACTCTCACCTACAGCCCAGAGCTTTGAGAGACTTTTAAAGTTGGTCAAGTACGTTTGGCTGTATCTGATGGAAAGTCATAAAAGTAGGGGAAAATAGCAATCCTGATTGTTTGGCTCAAAGAGGTTGCTGACATGTAACAGAGGGAGTTCTCTGAACACATTCATGGTCTGCACATGGTGTCCTTCCTTTGGCTGGAGCAGAACTTGAGAGAGTCGGTCCATGCTGGAACTATGCCTCTTCCACTATGAACAGGCCATACAATTGCACTGCATCATGGGTATAATATATGAAAGGCAGACGTGGGAGGGAGTGGTCCAATCAGGGAAGTCTTTCACCACATTAGGCTCTTGCTTACTGGATTGCCATTGGTGCCTTCCGCCATCCAGCCTTGACTGAATGATACTTTTGTTCACGGTCAGCAGAGGTGAAAGGAGCCAGTCAGAGGTTCAGGATGACTTATGGATGGGAGAATGTTTACTTCTCTCCATCTGTGGCTGCCACACTTCCTCCGACACACACACATGCACGCACGCCCGGCATGTTTGTAGGTGTAATATTGTCGCTTAGCGTAGTAAAACGGTTATGTAGTCCAAAGAAACAATATTGGAGCATGTATTTTGGAATGCAACTCCAAAGATGGAGCTCTGTTTAAACAGGGCTGTTTCCATGGCCTCGTCTTCCTCAGTTGGTTCTGTTAGTTTGAGAGCTTCCATAGCTGCAGCATACAGTGTTTATGGGCCAATTTGTTTCTTGTCTGGCAACCCGGGGTACTAGTCTGAGAATTGTGAATCATAACACACATGCCAAAACACTGACACTAAAGACTTACATTACGTACGTTCAAAGTAGAACCTCCTGCATTGCAGCATGCTATCAGAGCAACCAGTGTTTGGACCTGGCTCAGGTCTATGATCTACGGAGATCTACACTACGCAGTAAGCCAAACGGTTTCACCCTAAATTGTCTGAATATCAATGTTGGGAGATTTACTTAACTCTGCAGTGAACTCTATTGTCAGAGGAGTATATGTTCTGGTTGAAGATTCAAGCTGATGTGTTTTTTCTTTTAAGTGAACCAGTGATGGTATTTGGAAATGGATTTCTTCCCAGCAACGACCAGACATTCATTGCAAAACACAAACTTGAAAAGTCTCCTGTTGATCCATAATGTGTGGTCTAATGAGCTCTAATGGAGGCTAATGCTATCTAATCAGAATAATGTTTCCCTTCCTGTTTATGACAAGGGCTTTTCCTTTCATGGTCACAGGTAAATATTTGAAAGGAGCACGGTTCAGGTCTGAATGAGGTAGGGTTAGGAACAGCTTGCGTGACAGGAATGTGAGCACCAGGCCTGAAAGCACTAAGTACATCTGAAACGTAAACCCAGGTGTTTTCATGTTTTGTTTCATGTTCATGTTCTTTGTAATGTTAAGTTGTGATGTGCAACGTAGAAGAAGTTGACAATACATTTCCACACTTTAAAGAAGCCTTACTTAATCATGGGCTTAACACAATACATTTGTTTTTATGTAATGGTTCACTCATTCAAGTGTGTCTTGGCTGTCTCTGATTCACCAAACACTTCCAAATGCTCTGAGCTCCCTCCATGTCATGGCGCATAGCGTGAGGCACAGTGCCTGTGATGTCATTCAGGGGTTCTTAGCCTCAAGCGGTTGTTGGACAAACATAAATCTGTCCTCTTTAAGGAACAGTGTTTAGTCAGGTGTGTGTTGCTTTACTGTTGACGTCTTCTCATGGTTTGATAAATCAGTCTCTTGTGTCAGGACATGCTAAAGCCATGGAGTCTGAAGAGCTTCATCTTCACTGGAGTAGTGGGACTAGAGCTGGGACTGGGCGGAGGGAAATTGCTAAAATGAGTCCTACTTGTATATCAAACACATTTCAACTTAAGTACCATTTTAGACTGGATAATGCCATTGCTAGTCCACCACACTTTTAGAAGGTTCCTGTATTGTTTGTACACATACAGCAGAACTCCATGCTCCAGCTGCTGGGTTCTGGTGTCCAGGGCCTGCAGGGCCATGATGACTAAAGCAGAAGCACCAGCATAGGGGAGCCTCACTCCTCCGTCCCTGCATGTGGTTTTCAGACTTATCCGCTGATCTGTTCGAGATTGTTTGCGCGGCCACCCAGCGTCAGCCCCTGATTGGCTGTGGTTATGGTGGTTGTGTTGAGGGAGGGGTGCTTGGTGCTGGTGGTTGTGGTGGTGGTGGTCATGGTGGTGGGGTGCTGGTGCTGCTGGTTGTGGTGCTGGTGCTGGGGTGCTGGTTGCAGATCAGTGCAAAAGTAGTTGTGGACAGCAAAACATAAAAAGTAGATTAAGGATAAAGAAATGAGAGAGCGGGTGGGGGTTGTGGAGGTCAGAGATGGAGGCCCTACAGGGCCAGCGCTGTAACAGATACTCCATGTTGGAGCAGAACCTTTGGGGGGAAACGCTTCAGAGCCTGGGTCGGTCGCCAGCGCTGAAGAGGCACGGTAGGGTCTGCTTCCTGGTTCGGTTCGATTTGGGACGGGGCTGTGGGCCAGGGCAGTGGGACGGGGTTGGGGGATGGGGCAGTACACAGACAGGGGCTCCTGGGGGCCCGTGTCTGTGCTCAGAGGCCCTGCAGAGTGGAGCAACGTAATCCTGGAGGTTGGGGTGCCCCCCTCACGGCGGGAGCGGCCGCTCGTGAAATCCAAGAGCAGCAGTTGCGGAGCGATGAGGGGGGGCCGGCGAGGGGCTGACAGGCTGCGTTTCTCTGTGAGCGTCGCTACGCTTACAGTACTTATATTTACATGATGATTACTTTTTACTCCAAGAAGACATTGCATGCTTTTTACTCCAAGAAGATTACATGCTTTTGTTCTTGATGTTTTACTTTTTAGGTTGTTTAAGAAATGTTGATTATGATCCTATTGTACTGGTTCAAGATGCACCCATGCTGCCATGAATATGAATCACATGTTTGCTTGCTGTGAGGGGAAGGAGTGTGTTGAATATCCTCCATGTTACTACATGCCTATGGCTCTTGTTGTGGGTTTGAGGAGCGGAGATCCCTCAGGGCAGCAGGATAGCTTCTCCCAGGCTGTGGAGCTTCAGTGTGTACGCTCCTTCTCAGCCCAGTCTGAATCCAGTGTGTTGTCCACCGACCACAGGGGGTCTGCTGGGCATTGAGGTTCATGTTCATGTGCTAGGACACGGATATTGTTCTTCATTATGCTACAACGACATAATTTGTGTGGAAGTGGCCATGTTCTCACTACTAAGAGATTGCTCCACAAGAGGTGACCCAACTCCACCCAACTTTCTGAGTGTGCATTCTTGATAACAACTTTTATGACAAACCTGAAAAAGATGTACATTATTGAGATAATAATCTTAATTCTTTGTGTTCCCACAGAGAACTCAGCATGAACAACATCACTGAATTGCCTGCAGATGTTTTCAAAAACTTCCCCTACCTGGAAGAACTGTAAGTAAAAAGGGTTCCTTCTCCTTGTCCATGTGTTCCACAATATGTACTGGCTTTATTAGCTTCTTACTTCTTCTCTGTAGAGTTCTGTGAACATGAACATGAATCAGAAAACAAGCGCAGTGATTTGAGAAGGCAGCGTGGATCGCGGCGCGTTGTGTTCATATGCGGGCTCACCAGTCAAGCTCTGTGGGACTTTGTTTGTTTGGGCCCTATCTTATCAGCTGGGCTTGTTATTTCTTAACTTCTCTGAGCCCCCGTCTGGCCCAGAGTGAGGAGTGTGAGATGGCAATCTATGTTGCGTGAGATCAGGTGACAGAGAGACGCAGAAGCCCCTCCACTCCCCTCACACTTAAGTTTCTTTTCCTTCCTTTCTTTCATTCAAATTTTTTTCACATCTTTCATTCGGACCAGACTGCTTTTCCAAACACTCTTTTTGTCAAAGGGCAATTTACTTTTCATCACACGGTTTAAAGGAATGCAGGCAGGAAGGAAGAGAGCAAAGTAATGGTTTCTATGACAACACCAAGCTTAAGAAACACGCAAGAAAACCAACAGTGCTGCTGCTGTGGTCTTTGAGGTTTTAGGCCCCGCGGCCCCGGGTGAGACTGAGAGGACCCCGGGTGACAGAAAGGGCCCCGGGTGACAGAGAGGGACCCGGGAGACACGGAGAGGGGCCCGGGAGTATAAAATGTACGACCATCATGTTAATGTTCAATAGAAAGCAAAGTTGGGCCTGCACATGGGCATGCTTAGGTCATCTAAATGCACATGCCACTGTTTCCCCATTGCTGGTTTTTGTAGAGGAGTATTTGATGGGCATGTATCCTTATGTGTGTTTGTCTAAACCTTTGCGAGGGAGCGGATCGGCAGAAAGGCCTGAACCAGGGTCAGAGAGGGGGGGCATACCCAGTGTAAATGAGAGCAGGAGAGAGAGAGAGACTCGGGAACCCAAACAGGACGCCTCTGACAGAATATACACACTGGTGCTCCCAAACAGTCACGCAAGCCTCTTACGTTCCTCCCCTCCTCCACGGCCCTGAGGCAAAACCCAGTCACGCTACCGGAGGACTGCTGCCCTGCCAGCTCTCTCTGTGTGCCCTACCTGGCACTTCATCCTGCATTGCCCTTCAGTTCATTTTGAGGCACGGGAAAATATAGGCATACTTTATGGAGGTTGCGAGTAGTGTGACACTACAGTTGGATCTTATACTTGTGGTTTGATTGAAGCGTGGAAGAAGATGTGACTAATTTGCTGAAAGAAGGGTTCAGGAGAGAGGCAACATGGCATTCGCTGAAACTCCAAAGGGTTTCGGAGCAATTTGTCAGACTGGTTTAGTGAGTTGGATCGTCTGATGGCTTATTTTATGTTCTACAACTTTCATAGCCGCTGCGGATCTAGCAGATTGTCAAAATGTGGTTGAAGTTATTGAGATGTTCCTGTGAAAGTGATGAAGTGTGTGGTCTTCCATGACTAGCCTTGCAGTGTTCATGTCAAAACACTTTCTTCAAATCACTTTTTCCCCCCCCCGATAACTCTGTAGCAAAACATGTTGGATAAAGCTTGAGATCTAGGGCTCTGCCACTGATAGGCTGGTTTGGCAGTAGATGAGCTGCTTGTGGAAGCCTTCCCCAATGGAAGCCAGGCCTGGGGTTTGTCTCCAGGCATGGGGTTTGTCTCCAGGCCAAGGGACTCTGGACTTCTGCTTCTTCAGAAGGACCGGTAAACGGTTCAGATCCTAATTTGACAGTTGTGGTCTACCTCAATAACTGAAACCTCAGACTGGTTTCTTGTTGTTCCACCAAACCTGCGGCCTGTGCTCTGTGTGGTTGGGAACCGCAGAGACCTTCTACGAGGTCACAGTTCTCTTTAGGCTGACGCTGTAGCTTAGAGCGAGCTGCTCCTCTTCATGACTCTGCTGCTACCATAAGCCCTAACCCTCTTAGTCCACTCAGAGACCTCCTCATCCTGTTAAAGGCTGGGAGGACACCACCATTAAACTTCATTTCAGCTGGATTTATTCACCCATGTTATGTGAAAGTTCAGAGGTTCTTTCATTGCCTGGCGTGAAATGACATAACTACATCCTACAACCTACTAACTACATAACTAATAACTACACAATTATAACATAACTAGCATTCAAAGATGGGCCCTCAACGTTCTTGTGAGCCGGTTCTCTCCTCTTCTCAGTTTCTTTAGGAGGAGATGGCACATTCTTTCCATTATAAATAACAAGAGATGCATGTATAAACATGAAAACCCATCCATCCACATTTGAGAGGCTGTCGTGGGAAGACGATTTAGTCTGGCATGACCGGAGGCGAGAAACGCTGGAATTACAGGAAGCAATTCTTAGTGGTACAACAGGAAGTCAGGTTTACTCCTACTCACTAAGCACTTAGTGAATGCTCAACAATCAGTTCAGTACCTGACCTGTAGGCATGTCCTCACAACCTTTGGGTTCAGCCCTAGTCTGAGCGATGGGCTTTGAGAAGGTTTATTATGCATCAGGCCATTGTTTCTGAAATCAGGGAAGGTTTGGAGGAGAGTTGATGGGCCTTCATGTAGAAACAAATAAAGCAATGTAAAATAACATTTAAGGTGTTCGTTCTTATATTTAGGATATTAAATGTTGTGTTGTATTTGCATTGTATGCTAACTAAAAACGTTCTTCATTTTTTTGTGAGGCTCTGTGCCGCTTCAACTGTAATCAATAAGTAGTTTGGGGGTAGAAGTCTTCAAGTTCTTCAAAAATTCTTCAAGGACTTAGGGCTTTTAGCAGCTCAGGAATGTTCCTCGTCCATAGAAATTACCACAGAAACCTTCTGCCTTCATGGGTGTCATGGACAGAACGCTTATTATCGGCACTATTCTGTCCGCTTGAGTGTTGTGCACAGGGGTGCATGGGCACCCCAGTTCTGTCAGCCTTTATTAGGGTGTTATTTATTGAGCAGCGATAGCAGGGCCTGCCCAGATGACAAGTGGTGCTCTGTCAGTGGGCTGACACCCAGCCCCCGCGGGCCAGGGACTCAGCCTGTCCCAACTCAAGTTGCAGAGTGATAAATGTGTGGCTAATCTCTGGGGCCAGATAATATGCCAGAGCCCTGCTGCTTATTTACACCGCCGGTTCCTCTGGACCTTTGACCGGAAAGGGGAGGGTGCCTGGGTCAACTCAAATGAGTCACAAATTAGTTCAAATGTAGATTTGATCTGGTGAACGCTAAGAGGGACTTCCCATCATTCCTGTGGTGGTCCTTGTATTTGCACACGTTTGGATTGTAACAGTCAAGTCTTTCTGTTAGGACAAGAGCAATTAGGTTAGATTGCCGTCCCGCCATTCCTGTGGTTGTCTTTGTAGTTGTACACATTTCAATAGCAACAGTACGTCTTTGTGTTCGTACTAGAGCACTAAAGTAAGAGCGACTTCCCATCATTCCTGTGGTAGTCCTTGTATTTCCTAGTCTGACATCGCCAGTCCAATTCGCAAATGCATATCATTTCATTTCCTTTTCTTTTTTTGGACCAGCAGCAGGATCTAAGTGTTGGTATGGAGGTCCAGGCATGGCTCCTGGACCTGGTTACAGACACGCGTGGTAATCTGTCCGGGGTGTCGGACGGAGTGAGAACAGGCCGTGGTACACGCGCCCCTGTCCCCCTTGAGCGCCATCTATTAGCCCATGGCCCAACGGTATTCACTCACCGTTAGGAATAGTGAGCTGGGGCACGGTCGCTACCAGTGATCAACACTCATCCTAAGATGTACCGTCACCCACGTGACTGTCCCATACATCTCATTTTGTGCGTGTTTTTTTTTCTCAGACGCCTCGCAGGAAATGACCTTGCGTTCATCCACCCGGACGCCCTGTCAGGACTGCATCAGCTCAGAATCCTGTAAGCAAACTTTGAACACTTTATCCAGCTGGGATCCACCTGGAAAACCTCTCTGTGAGTTTGTTCTTTAGTTCTGAATCACAGAGAATCATGTTCTGTTGGTGTTGATGATTCCTCGCAGGATGCTCCAGAACAACCAGCTGAAGACCGTCCCAAGCACAGCTCTGAAGAACCTCCATTCTCTGCAGTCTCTGTGAGTACCTGGATTAGCATGCTACTGGTTGAGGTCCACATAGAGGACACTGCCTAGCAATCCTACATAGAGAAATGGCTAGTGACCAACGGTCAGGCAGGAGTGACAGGGACCTGCACTCCACATAGGACATAGGTAAGTACAGTCACATTCAGTCCCTCCGCAGGACACACCT
>JAOPJJ010000029.1:8680906-8691061 GCA_027122795.1 Enchelyopus cimbrius
AGAGCCCTGACTGTGGCACTTGCACAGGCACACCAGCCGCAGGTCGGAAGAAGGGGGTGGTTTACGCCTTACTAATAGTTATGTCTTAAGTTATGGTGGTGCAACTGAAATTGAGAACGGCGTTAGTTTGAAACTACCTACGGTGAATGTTAGGTAAAGATGGATTTTTTACACTCCAATTTACGAACGACCTTACATTCTGCTGGTGCAACCGGCTGCAAGAGTCTATCGTTCGCTTAAATTGCGTTCGCAATTGTGAAATCGTTCTCCTTTCACAGATGTTTACTCGCGCCCGGCTTTGTCTAGGACCCTCCCACTCCACACATTAGCCACTGCCAGTCCCTATCATTGTCACACTCATTGGAAGGCAAAAGACTCCACCGTTAACGTGTTAAAATAAAAAGCCGGCAAATGTACTGGTCGCACATAGATGTACAATTCAGTCGCACACTCTCAAATTTGGTCGCACTCTGGAGCCCTGTATTCAGTATTGAGTTAGCAAGCAATTTCCTGTAGTGGTCTAGTTAGGCTACAATGGAAGAACATGGGGCAGCTCTCAACCTCATAAGAAAACATCACTTTTTTTCAAAAAGGGAATTGCAGGGTGTATTGATACATGTCTCACAAAACATGCAATGAATCATCTGTTATGCGCTTCCAGAGTCTTGTTCATTCGGAGCATATTTAAAAAGCTGCTTTTCAAATGTAATTCCCGTAGCTGGCATTGTGAACAAATACACTGTTGCTACATATTTCAGCCAAGTTTGGAAGCAGGATATATACTATTAATTATTCAAAAGCCTACACTGTTGCACAGTGATGCATTGTATGGCATCATAGTACTGCTTTGCTAATGTAGGCCTACACAAAAATATCACATCTCAATAGCAGCTTTCGTATTGATTTTCCTTTGTTTTAAGCTACACATATTGGGTATTCAACAGATATTAATTGAGCAAGTGCCTGCTATACTAACAATATCGACTTTCAGGCAATGGCTGTTGGTTTTGGAAAATCTTCTTTCACATCCCCTAGATACATTCAAGAAGAGGCAGAATGGCCAGGGGCTGAATGGACCACTCTCAATTCTGTAGAAAGAAAATCAGTTGGACTGGTATGGACTGCGACGTGTCTAATATTATATGGGGAGCTGAGACATGTATCAACAGACCATACGTTTGCTGCTTTGACAAACATGTTGCCCCATATATTTTCATCATAGCCCAGCTGCAATGCTCCAGGATTACTTCCCAAATTAACATGTCATATATTTGTGAAATAATGGTGACTACACTCAAAACAGCGAACCAATCCTTTTCCTGAGTTGGTTTGGAGTCAGAGGAGAATACTCACACGTATTTAAAATGAATATATCAAACCTACACAATCATCAGATTGACTACCATGATATTTTACCAATCCATATGCTGTTTTTCCTATTGATTTGTGGATCTTTGTACTTTGGTCCAAGTGATGATTTTACATACCATAATGTTGTTGTTCCCTTGTGTGTCTGCATTTTCATTGAGCCATATTTAACAATGAAGATGAAATAGGGGCCATGATTTTTAGGTGAGTAAGTCTAGGGTAGTTACTTGTGTTTTTAAGTGTGTGTGTGTGTGTAAAATGTGTGTAATACACATACATACAGTACGTAAACATGTGCATACACATACAGTATATATTTTCATACAGTACGTAAATGTGTGTGTGTCTGTGTGCGTCAGAGTCTGGAGCCCTAGGGACCAGTGTGAGTATAACAGTATTGGACGTGGTGTTCTAGTGTTCTTCAAACGCCCTCTCAATACTCAAAGCAAATGCTGGGTCTAGAGACCAGGCCCCCATGGCACCACGCAAGGCTCACAATCCTACAGTGGGCTGTGCAGACGAGAGCTTTGGTTCGTGTCTGTCTTGAGTATATTGAGAGCGCAACAGCACAGGTCTGTTGCATGAGGCGGGGAGGGGGGGGGGGTTACATTACTGCAGGATCAGAGAATACTCCCGCCAACCACAAATAAGTAATATATTCTATGGAAAGAGATGAACCCATTTCTCATGTGAAAGAAAATAATAAATCACTATACCTTGAACCATTATGCAGCATTGTAGCTCAATGTAGCTCAAGACATAATATAACTGGTCAGGCTGTACTGCATGTTCTGTTTGTTTTGGCCAAGCTCAAGCTTTGTAAACATTCCGTATATTGAAGTACACACATTTGTTTATTTAGTTTCCGAAAACATTATATTTCACAAGACCAGAATTGTATTTCTGAGACTAGCCTATTTGTGTATGTTGTACATTATAGACCATGACATTTCAGCATGAGTCGTTGGATAAAGAGAAAATTGAAACAACAAATAATGTTACCTTTTTTGATGTTATCGTGCATAAGAATTATGATTTAGTATTAGTTCAACTTGTGATTCCAATAAATATACACCAAAATTGTACATTACTGCCATGGGCCAAGCTAGCTCATGTGTCCATATATGGCTCTCTACGTCATGCCTTTACACAGCTGATGCATTAGATGACAGCCGAGGTAATGATCCATGGAGCGGAGAGAAGCCAAACGTTAGCAAGTTTAGTGGGTTGACTGCAGTGGGAAAGAGGTGCATTTTACCAAATATTAGCATTTCTTATAGCCGGTATTGTTGGCATGAATGCAATCATAGCTACGTCGTCGTCGTCGTCGTTGCGCGTCCCTATCTGGCAAAATATGCTAGTACTGCGCAAAGGGATTCCCTTGCACTAGTAGTACGAGATGAGATGCAGCTAAAGGTCATTTGTGTGGCTTAGTGTCTCGGAGCTAAATACATACTAGGTAAATCAGGAATCCTAAAAACATACAGAATGTGCACAATTGATTGCCATTGTCTTGAAGGTGTGAAAGCAAATGAAAATAAGTGACGAGTGGCCAAGCAGCGTCCATACAAACTCGTTGAGGTGATTGAATCTTTGGAAATCCCCAGCCAAGCAAAATAAGTCCAAGACCATTGGGCTAGCTTAATACATTAGCTCCATATGCAGCTCTCCCATAGCCAGTGTAACAGTAGCTGGCTAGCTAGCAAGCTAAGTAAAGCAGCCTGCTAGTGGGAACAGGCTTTACCGAGTGCTGGCTGCCACTGCAAATAGGATCCAAATACACGCTCACCGTGAATGGGATGTCGTTGACGCTTCCCACGGAGTAGCAGCAGTCCCCTGGGTTCACAGCTCCCGTCAGCACCTGATGTAGATGCATTTTCCCCTTTATCTTAATAACAGATGGATATTTAATTATTTACAGCGAGTCCACCCTCTCGTTTTCTCCATCTAGAAACTGCTGAGGATCCCATCAGTAGCGTTGTACGGCGATCTGGCGGCGGTGTCTCCCAGCAGTCGGGGGTTATTTCTGTCAACTCCAACTCCACATGAATCGGCGTGTTTATCTTTGTGAATAGCTTAACGTTTAGCGTTTGGCATCTTTCGCTGTCAATTCCGCCGCTAGGATTATTCCGTGGAGCCGAGGAGCAGGATCTCTGCAGCGAACCTGACATGCGCGCTCGCTGTGTTCTCCAGGCACGACTGCATGGCGCTAGAACCCTAGAACCGCCTATTCTAGGACGTCTCGATTCATACAAATAAAATGTACTCACAGACCTAACGAAATCGAACAGTTTTCTGTCCGAATGATAGCTCGATGCATTTTTTTATGAATGATGGGAAATACCACGTGCAAAGTTAACAGTTTTCAAATAATAAGGGGGAGCTGTCTTTTCTATGTGTAAAATCTATGTGCACGGCGTTAGTTTGTAGAGCGCGCCCCTCCTGACGAAGGCACGAACAAGGCGAGTTTATTGATCAAGACTAGGTAGTAGTGTGCGAATGGAAGACAAAAAAAAGCTGAATTTGGAAATAATTTGATCCTAATGGCAAAGTATGTTATTCATATATGTCGCTTTCTAAAAACTCCAACTGAAACTCAAAATGAAAAAGCCCTACATATAAATTGATATGTATGTAGGCCTACCCTTATTCCGGAATGATCACTTGTGTTACTGCTTATTTTTTTTTCATTTTGTTATTTACTTTTCTGTTGAATGTGTTGCCCTCGCTGGTTTGATGTATGACTTGAGCATGGATGCATTGTGCCTTTATTGATATTGGTAAATGTTGTTGCAATAAAGAATACAATAAAAAAAAGCTGGTCATATTAGATTTATGACATAGGCTACTGTCAACAATCGACTTATCTTCTCAAATATTTAAAATGATGACCCTATGTGCTCGGTGATTGATATGTTTAATTGTATGTTTACCATCTTAGCACTACACTATAAACTATACTACACTACACTGCTAATTATTATCTTGATATAACTGATTTATCAAATATATTCATGCAGGAGAAGCCAGTGTAGTGCCTCTAATCAAGAAGACAGTTATTGTACAGGTTCTGCCTGAAATAAATGGGTGTATTTGTGTCATATTATTTAAAAAACAACAACATGATGCCCAGTTCCCTGTTGGCAAAAGAAGGGCATTAGTCATTGTGAAGGAAAATTCCTTCTTAGTAGTGTGACATTTGTCTAATTCGTAGAATAATAAGATTGACTATATCTGGTCAACAAGTCCTCTCTTGACATGGGAGAGGCCTCTGTGAGAGATTAGACATCCCTCGCTTACGAACCATCACCTCATACGGCCGAAGGCCTCCTTATCATCCACATTGAGGGTAACTCTTTGGAAAGACTCTCGATTCCGGTTAAGTTGAAAAATACTTGGTCAGTTATTCCAAGATATGCATCCTCAGACTGGGGCCTTGAAGGGGAGCAGTAAAGATCCGCATTGAGGGTAACTCTTTTGGGGAGGCGTTATGTTCTGGTTAGGTTGAAAAATACTTGGTCGGTTATTCCAAGATATGCATCGTGAGACTGTGTCCTTTGAGACTCTGAGGTGAAGTTGCACCTAGCTAGCGAAGTCATAAGTATATACAGTCATGAAAATCCAAGTTTTCATGGCATCCTCAACATAATTCCGACACTCCAGTAGAGTTGATAAGTAGGGAAACGAGACGAAGGGCTCACAGAAATTTTGATGCAAGTTTTTCAGTGTTGTAGACATGCCTTTAAGTTTGTGTTTTTAAATATGATAAATATACACACAATCATGGGGTCAAATCAGTCCACAGCAGAGGAGAAAATAAAAGATAATGGTAAAAATAGCAACACATAGATAAAGAAAAAACAGCGACAAACTCAACAAGGATAAACACTGCAGAACACATGAAACGATGCACCAAGCTGTTTTCACCACACATACCGCAGAGGTAGTTGGCTAAACACAACTGTGGAAATCTGGTGTGGGATTTCAGTTACATGAAGCAGTGTGGTTTGAAGAGGCGTATCAGTGCAGTGGATGACGCATGAATGACAATGATTGTGACTGGTGGACAGATGAACTGAAGAGAGTGATTGAGTTGTGTGCTGAATGACAAAACACAGAAGTGACTGCTAAAGCCTAATCTGTGATTGGACAAAACATGAACACAGAGCCCAACACCAGTTGCTGTTATTTTATCATCAGGCAGACCATAATCTATGAGGCCATACAACATTGCAAACTATATCAATATTCCTGGTAGCTGACAACTATTTTTAAATTGGGTAAAACATAATATAACAAATACTATAATCAGGGCCTTATCTTAGTAAAAATAAAATAAATGATTTTAACTAAGGATAACTGAAAAATTATGAATGTTAAATGAGTGAAATATAAACTTTGGGGGTTTACATGTTAAGAATGACTGCCAAATTGTTAAATGTGAAAGTATAACAAATGTTTTCTTCTTTCCTTGTAGGTGTGCATGGTAAGCCCCAAAAGGGAGGATATGCCTGAGAAATATCCATATCTTTAAAGGAATTTGAATAACTAACTTGCCTATATGAATGAATCAGTGTGGAGAAAAACACAGGATCACCTGTTGCACACTGTCCGCCTGACAAAATGGACAATCACCTCTTTGGCGCCTTTGCGCTGAGCAAAAAGCAGTTCACCTTAAGAATTTGTTGTGCTTTACGAAAAGGACAGGTTTCTCTAGCCACAACCACTGATGTTGATGTTTCACTAGACAAACAACTGAAACAAACACTCACGATGATAGGTGAAAAAACAATTATCAGGCCGCCGAAGGTTGCAAACAAATTGCAAATATACTGTTTGACAACGAGGAACAGGAAGACTTTTTCCACTTGATTTTGTTCCACTTTTTATACAGTCCTAAACAATTCCAAACAGCTAAAGCTAGCCACAACCAACTCAGAAACTTGCTTAATGATTAATTTGATTTCACACAGGACAGAAATCTCAGCCGTTGTTGATTATGCCTCAATCAATACACTCTTCAATGTTTCTGTCCCGCTCACTAAAGCTGATAACAAAATGCTTACTGGAATGTTCTGCCCTCCAGAATGGAAGGGGGAGATGACGTTTGTTACACTGCAGATTTAGCGCCATATTTGCATTATGTTGCGTTGCTAAGCATCAAAAGAATCATCAAAGAATTCATGAACGACACCTGCCTAGTGGAATGACATACAAAGCCATGCTAACAACTAGGTTCCCAGGACAGACCCCAACTAGCCCCAGCCCAAAACAAATTGTTCAGCTCCAATAGACACCAGGAGTGTATCTCAAAGCTACACCCCTACAGTTTTTGCTGAAGCCTTGTTTCTCTCCAACCGTGATTTAGAATGTATAGACACAGTGCGACTCACGCAAAAATTATTAGTCATTCTAGTTTTGATTGTGAAATTGAGAACACATACATACATACATAATTTGATTGTTGATTTCTGCAAAATTATTGATTTTTTATTGTTGATTTCTGCTGAATTAGTGTTGTTTTTTTATTGTTGATTTCTGCTAAATTATTGGTTATTTTTTTTATTATTTCTGTGTGCCAGTGTTTTTTGAGGTGTTTCCTTCTGAGAGATAGGTTTGTTGTTAAAGTAGTATTGATCTCCCGATCACAAACGGAGAATTGTGAAGAAAAAAATCCTTTTTAATAGTGTGACATTTGTCTAATTTGTAGAATAATAGAAGATTAAGCATACCTGGTCAACATGACCTTATGCATTAGGCCCAAAAGTGAGGACACCTCCCATGTCCCTCACCGTTTCCCTATTAACATAATTAGCATTCCTCAGGATTAAGTTCATTATAACTAAAAGAATGGTCATCTTAAATATTACAGTTATTTCAATTGTAGCATATTGAGGTTATCCTTGATTGAAATCCCCTCGTCATCTTATTTCTTATGATATGAAACGTACATGAAGATACATACATGAAAAACACTTCTCCTCGGTCAAAAAACATGTATTCAGATCATTAACAATATTACCACTACATGTGTGATTTGTGGTATGAAATAAAGCAAGAAGTATTGAACTGACTATAGTTTTACTTAGTTAACCTCAACATACTATTCAGTGTAAGTGAGCTGAAGTGAGAGAAAGTATGCAAAGTGAGAGAAGAGGGCCCCCAGTTGTCTGCCTCTTGCCACAGTGATTTCAAACATATGGGTAACATATCTGATTGATTAGATTTAATGGGAGCGGATTAGGAATATACACCATTTGCCTCCCAGACTCATTTTTCACCTCACAGCCACTCTTCACAAGATACCCGGGGCCCAAATGAGACAAAATTGGACCATGTTTTGTATGATAAACCACACGCTATTGAGTTGAAGAAACAAGAAAATAAAAAGATGATTGGTCTTTCATTGTTTTATCACTGACATTAAACCAGAGCACCCATCACGTGCAGAGGTTGTGGCACCGGCCCATCCATGCGTCATCATCCTTTCTGGTTGCATCCTGGAGATAACAGAGGAGCATGAAATGGCCTGCCCTTTAGTAGATTAAGGCACACGACAGGACCCATGCATGCAGATAGAGAGAGGGGTGTTGTACAATTATGAGAGAGATGAGAAAGAGAGAGAGAGAGAGAGAGAGAGAGAGAGAGAGAGAGAGATGATGACTGTGGAAGGAGAGATGACAAGGAGCAGCAATAATTCAGTCAGTCCTCGCCCTGTTTATTTCCTGGAGGGAGTGACAGGCATCAAAAAAAGGTAATATCTACATACTGGGTAAAACGACGGAACCCAAACCAGCATCACTAAAAATAAGTAAAAGTGAGTTGAGAACATTATTACTATGGCGCCCCTGGTGGCCGTTTTTTAAATTGCAGTCCAGAATTAATATGGCATCACCTAGTGGCCGTTTTTGAAATCGCTGTCCAAAATGTATATAAACAAAGCCACTCAGTGGCCGTTTTCGAAATTGCAGAAAACGGCCACTAGGTGGCGTCATATTAATGATTGCCTGACATTTCAAAAACGGCCAATAGGTGGCTCTATATTGATTCTGGACCGCAATTTCAAAAACGCCAACTAGGTGGCGCCATATTCATTCTGGACTGCAATTTCAAAAACAGCCATATTAATATAGGACTGCAATTAAAAACATGGACACAGGGGGCGCCATGGTAATAATATTCTCAACTCACTTTTACAATTGTTTTTAGTTATGCCGGTTTAGGTTCCATCGTTTTACCCAGTTGGCCTATGTAGATTACCATTTTTTGATGCCTGTCACTCCCTCCAGGAAGTAAACAGGGTGAGGACTGACTAATTGATTTATTGCTGCTCCTTGTCACCTCTCCTTCCACAGTCATCCGTCCAAATACACAGTGACAATGAAAAATAGGCACAGTGACAAAGGTTAACACAAATATATTCGGAAAATAAAGCTTATTATCAACTTCTACGTGTACTTTCCAACTTGAAAGGGAATTCAACGTCTACCCGTATGTTTTAACATTAGAAATGTATTATAGCTGAATGAAAATACGGAAAAAGAAGGATTATATCAGTGACTGAAATTCGGCCAAAATAGGAGCTAGACCACAGGGCTAGTAACTTTCAAACGTTACTAGCCCTGGTGTAAAGTTACTAGACCAAGCAAGTCAATGTGTGAGACCGCACCACTGACGGAGCATTGTGCTTTGCTATTGTAAACCCCTTCTTGCACAGAATCTATACGAATGATTAATTCGTTATATACAGCAGCCTACATGTCAATGCTAGTGCTGATTATATTATTATTAGGCCTACTCTCAAACGTGCGGTCAAGGGAGGCAGAGCTAGCCATCATTAAAATATGTTTGTATTTGACTTGCTCCATTTGAGATACGATAGGTGCACGCTGCACGTGGAAACGTTCTACCCCCATTGCATGCATTAGCCGATGTACGACAATAGAGGGGTGCGGATCAGAAAAGCCATACAAACTGACGTAGGTTTGTGAAAAACGTTATGAAAACACGACCGCAGCGTGTAGGAAAAATAGTATGCTGTGCGAGAGGTTTACGACTATAATATGATTATAATATGTACCTTGAGGATATTCGAGCAACCTGGAGGTGCGAATGTATCTGTTGGGATTTCATGTTCGTCTGTCATGTTGATAAAGAATCACGTCTTACATCTCTTTCCTTTTTCTGTTTATTAATTTCTTCACAGCTCCGGTACATCATCAGCAGCCATGGCATGTGCTTAGTCTTAACTAACGGTCAATGACCCAGAATGCACCTCTGTACAGAAACAAATAAAACAACCAATCACATCGGTGTACAATAAAGTTGGATACACAAATAGGTCGTAATCCACATAATATAAGGGTATATTATTAAGAAATGAAATAACATTATGAGAACACATAATTTAACAGTATCAAACGGCTAGGGCTGCATGCCTTGCCAGCTTGTGCCATGAACAAAGCACCTCGTTTTAATGAGTTGTACCAGGTCAGGTGCTGCAGTCACCTGCCACCTCCCTTTGCTTCACAATAGGCCAAGCAAATCCATACAACCACATATGATTACATTCAATTAAGATAAATGCAAACCATACATTTCTTTTTTGGATCCTAATATTTCATAACTATAAATGACGACGAACGACGAAGCGTGCTCGCTCGCGCACGAGCTCGGCTGTATTCCTGAACAAGGGAACTGAGTCTATGGTTTCTCCAGCCTCAAAGAGGACATGACGTCGACAGGTGAACTACTGAAGGTATTGTGTGTATAAAATATGCTTTTTAA
>JAOPJJ010000029.1:8841988-8852122 GCA_027122795.1 Enchelyopus cimbrius
CCATAGAGCACGTGTGCCAAATTGTGGCCCCCAATGTTTTGTGGTTTATGAGGAGAAGTTTGTTTTATATTTTCATACATTTTCACTGTACAGAAAAATAATTCCAGGCGGACATTATGGTCTCAAGAGGATAAAATGTTCAGCATGCAAAATAAGGCATGTACACCAAATTTCTGAATTTTTCGTCAATCAGGGGGCAGGGCTGATGTTTCAAACTTGACCGGATGTTACAGCGCCCCCTACAGGCTATTCGGCGAAAGACGCTAATAGAATCTAAGTGTCTGGGCTGACTACTGATCCCCCCAATTTGAAAACTTTTCACCTGTGCGTTCTGGAGATATAGGCCATCAAATAAAAAAATTAGAATAATACCCATCCAGGGCAATAACAATAGGTATCCACAGATACTCTGTTGGATTCAGAGTGGTTCAATGACATACGTTATTCACAAAATAGTTTACTGTCTGTTGGTTAGCCTTTCTGTGTGTTATTCTGCATCTAATCCCACTCTTACTTGAAAAGGGCTGAACCAGCTGGGTTTCTGGTTGGGTAGAGTCAGAAGCGTGCCATATCACATCCTCCTGAAGACATCCTGCATCCACGCCAGATCACTGAACACGTAAATCCCTCAGCATCGCAGCTATTATCACCTGCTGACAAGTGCAAGGTGTGCAAAGGACGAATGAGCAAGGGCAGAGAGAGAGAGACAGAGAGAGAGAAAGAAAGAGAGAACCGGAGGGGGAGAAAGAGAGCAAAAGTGTGATGGTTGACATGTGTAAGACAGCCACCTGGTTAAAGGTTGAATAAAAAGGAAAATATATATATATATATATATTGAAAAAATATGTATAATTTTCACATCCCTTGTAAAATAAACACAGATGAGACAACTGATACAGTAATGCATTCTAACAGTTCACAGATTTATATACATTTTAGTGTTTTTCTATGATTTTCAATGCTAACGTTTTTATTTCATTAAATTGTTCATTATAATGCTCAGATTCAAACTAAGCGTGCAAGCTAAAAAAAAGTTTAAAGTACCACAAAGTTGGCATTTCGACAAAAAATGTGGGGATACCAGACTCGGTAAATGACTCCCCGTTCATCCTCCGTTCTAACCTCTCGGATCCACCGGAGCCATCTGTGTAGCACTAATGAGGGTTTCGTCAATGTTTTTAATTCGACTGGAAGAGGCTGCTGTGATTATCAATGGAAGGTGCTCCCCCAGCCCTTGGTGCTGCACTTCCGATGGCACCGTCCTAACTTGTCAAATTTACCAAGCTTCAATTCTTTCGCAACTCATTCCCTTTTTAGTAGTAAATGATGACATCATGGTTATTTTTTTCCATGCACAAAGAAAAGGTTTGGTGACTCCCTCCCTCCCCGTAGTGCAACATATTACCGAGACGGTGAGTTAAAGCCGAAGAAAATTCGGGCGAAAACAGTTTACCCTTTAAACTGGATAACTTAATTAACAGCTAAAGACAAACGATTAACAGCACGTTGTAATATAACTGTAAAATGCCAGGAGCGCGGAGGATAACTGGTATAGCCAATGAGTTTAATTGTGAAAAAACCCTGATAAAATGGTAATTTGAGGAGGTTTGACCTACTCAGGAGACTTCCACAACAACCGCTAACACTATAAAAAATTCTTTAAAACAAAACACAATAAAATGTTCCGGAACTCCCTTGTCTATGAATGCTTCATGAAGTGTTCATCTTCCAGCCTGCTTCACCAGTTGCGACCGGTATTCATGGAAGGGTGGGTTTATTCAGTCCCTTCCCCGCACCGCGGGCCGAGAGCAAAAGCGCTAGGCGAAACGAAATTAGCGCAAGCATAAAGGCAGGGCCATTACAAATCGCACCGTTGTGATACAGTCACATGAAACTTTCACCCAGAGAGCACTCTGCGTCGCCTCTATGCATCCCCTGAGACCAAGCCGAGAAGGTATTCATAACCCTAACTGACGAATAGGGGTCTCTGGAGTGCCAACAACTGAGACAGAGGAAGATGAAGTAGGTGTCCCAACAATCTCTTTTCCCGCCAAATATTACCCTCCCCTCCCTCTACTGCCCCCTCCGATGGGCTGATGAGGCCAATAAACGCTCTCCTCGCCGGCGGAGAGAGGCGGCTTTTTGTGGAACAGGCGCTACGACCCATTGGAGAACATTTCTCTAATTGTGAGAGGAAGGTACAGTGGGTGGGAGAGAGATTTTCGGAAAAATGCCTCAATTGCCATTACAACTGGATTAGGGTTCATCCTCGACGCGGTGGAATAGCAGAACTGAATAATGTTTTCTGCGGCTCACTACGGAATTAGCCAGTGGAAGGCTGTCAAATTAAATCACAACTCTCTTACACATAGACACGTGTAATCAGAGCCTTTCGCTAATGCTCCGAAGCTATGACACATTAATTCCCCCAGAACGTTGTATAACGTGGAGCAAAATGTACCGCCAGAAAAAATGTTTTGCTTGCTATGAAGAAAGAAGAAAAAGAACTACAAGGATGCTCACTGTGCAGGCATCACAGTTTCAGCAGCGGACAATTAGCTGATAATTATAGCACAACGGGATGACAAGAAGTGTGTGTGTGCATGTGTATGTTTGTATCTGTGTGTCACACACACACACAAACACACTAACGCACAGAATGCCTCACATCCACACACCACTGCAGGGTTTTCGTGGCCTTCCTATTTTGTCAGTAAATTAGCTCTGACGAGCGACTGCATCCTAGACAAGAGAACAACAACCGCCTGCTGGTTACACCACACCATCCCTGGGTAGATTACATTAAATGATAACCCCCATTTCTAATACAGGACGGGCTGCTACTGGAGATTCATATCAAGCCATTGATAGGCCACCAGAACCCTGCCTCTACGTCTGCTGCCCTGGACACCTGTGACACTGTGTGGAGCTGTATGTATGGAGTCCGCAGTAGGGTTTTAGTGTGTGTGTGAATGTGTGCTTGTGTGCATACCACGATGTGGTGAATCACTTTGTGGTGTAGCAGTGTGCAGTGTTCATTTTGGCAGCTATTTTAGATTTAGTCTGTCTTTAGATGAAAATGCTTAGTTTAGAAAATGATTAGTTCTAATAACATTTTAGTAATTGTTTTCCTTCGTAGTTTTAGTCGAGTAAAAGTCCTTACATTTTAGTCTAGTTTTAGTCATCGCTTTTAGTCAAAATGTTTTCTCTTTTTGAACTAATTCAATTAGATATTGGAATGTGTTAGGGTTAGGAACAGATTTTATCAAGTGTCGAGATTCGTAAAGCAACATTTCACTCTTAATACTTGTCCCTATAATATACGTACTCCTTACCTTAGTTGGATATCTCTAGACTAGACTCTCCCATCTATGAGATGCTGCTGTGCTGTCCTTTCTGATCTACTAAGGTAGTAAACATTACACATGGTGACATCGGGTAAAGACCATTCTCCCCAGCTTGGTCACACAGGAATCTACGAAATAACCACAGGTAACGCTTAACTCAAAATCTGTGGTGGACCCATGGAATCACTGACATTTCCATGAAACACACACAGATTTCACTCGAATGCAAGTGAATGACACTCGTGTGTGTCATTAGCTAACCCTAACCCTAAACCCTTACCCTAACTCTTCACAGGAATGTCAGCGTCCATTGTGTTGTATTGAGCGAAATGTGCACTGGAGCAAAATCAGTGTGTGTTTCACGGAACAAAATCCGTCTCTGTTTCAAGGAACAATGATTTTGTGGCCCCACCACGGATTTTGAGTTAAGCGTTACCCGTGGTTATTCCACAGATTCCTGTGAGATAAGTTGCTTTATTTGTCACACACACTTAAGGTACAGTGATATTTGACCTCTGCATTTTACCCATCACCTGCACAGTGCAGGGAGCAGTGGGCAGCAGCGGTGCCACGCCCGAGGAGCAGTTGGGGGTTGGGTGCCTTGCTCAAGGGCACTTCAGCCATGGATGTTGAGAGGGGGGAAGCACTGCATTTTGAATGACCAATAGCACACCACTAACACTTTAGTCCCGTCTCGTCAACGGAAACATAAACATACATTTCTTCGTAGTTTTTATTATCAAAGATAAATTTTTAGCTCGTCAACGTCTCGTCTTAGTCATGGAAAAAAGGTTGTATTATTTTTCGTTAACGAAATAATAATACGACCACACAGCCAATTAACACTGGCTGTGTGTGTGTATCACTATATGGTGTATCACTGTGTGTGTGTACCACAGTGCTACACCACAGTGTAGCACTGTGGTGTAGCAGTGTGTTCATGTGTGTGTGTATCGCAATGTGGTGTAGCACATGTGTAGTGTATAAGTGTGTGTGTATCACTATGTGGGATAGCAGTTTGCTAGCAGTCCCATGACTAACACAGCTGCTGGGGAGGGGTGCTGGGGGAGATAGGGGGGAGGCTGTGGAGCCGACAGCCTGTGAGGGGGTTGACTTCTCCTTCACTATTCCGTGGCGAGATAAGCTCTGTAGGCAGAGCGGCGAGAGATAGAGAGAGGGCACACCACAGCCTACAGCCATTGCTACCGATTCATCCTCGTTTTTAGCTAATGAACATCCTCCTACACTTCCTCTCTCTGCCTCTTTCTCTCTCTCGCTCCCCTGCCCTCTGCTTATCTGTGTTTTGTGCTCTGTCTCTCTCTCCCTCTCTCTCTTTCTCTCTCATTCTTTCACTCCCCTCCCTCTGCTTATCTTTGTTCTCTCGCTCTATCTCTCTCTCTCCCTCACTCCCTCTCTCCCTCTCTCTCTATTAGATCTCTTCATTGTCACTCCTTGCTCGACCTCCCCCTTTCTGTTGCTGTTTTATCGCTGCATGCGGACACGGTATCGTCTTCACTCCTCCACTCCAACCTTCCTCTTTCTTATTCCTTTCTTCTCCTGCCCCCTCACTTTCCTCCCACCTTCACCCCCCACTCCCTCCCACCCACCGCTCCCTCCCTCTCTCTCTCTCGGTCTCCCACAACATGCCCCCTTCTTATTCCTTTCCATGTTACGCTCATTAGCATTACATGTGATGATTAGGACTGCTATCACAATCTACTACAGTGTCGATTCCATAATTACACACGCCTGCGCCTCTGGTCGTGGATTTGCCATGCGTATTCCCCCGCTGGCGGTGTAAGCGCCGACTTCCTAGCATTACCGTGCACGCTACGGCAATTAGCGAGAGGCTTACCTCGAATGTAAAGCGTTGGTAAACAATGGGAGGCATGCTTCCCCTTAATGGCCATGTCAACCCTCAGGTTAGCGTCTTGTGCGGCTGGTCATCCATCTAGCTGCCAGAGCAGGGCCGCTGGTCCTGTTAGGATGCAGGGCTAAAGCAGACGTGCCCTGAATGAGTAATTGAGGATAAAGAGGGGGAGAATCCCACCGCTAATGCAGCGAGTCACATGCTATTCCATGGAAGGAGCGTCGTCGTGGAATAAATGCGTAGCATTAAGAGACGATCTTATGGAAATGTGTTTTAATAAGGGGCTATCATCATTAACGGTGGTTATTATCATTTTGTATCATTCATCAGTTATCATCAGTTTTTCCATTATAATAGCATGTTATTAAAACGGTATTAGTACGACAGTGAACCACTGTTAAATAGGTACTGCCATTTCATTTCTGGACGTTTTTTTTTATTAATGCGGCAATAATGTGGAGCCTTCCAAAAAAAAGGAAAGCCGTAGGCCTACCTTTCTTTTTTTTCCCAAGCGCTCTGCTTTCACACGACTCTGCTGGCCTAATTGCATTCGAGGTCTTGATTAGCTAATCAAGCGTTAATTAGCTGATTGGTAAAACCGAACCGCTGTGGCAACGAGGGGGCGAATACGACAATGAGTGAATAATGCGATCCGTGCTCTGACAAAGAGCGGCTCGGGCGTCATGCTGGCTGACCCCCCCCCCCCCCCGCTCGCTGCATGTGTCCACCACAGTCATGATTGGGCATACATTACCCTTGAGGTGAGCCCGGGAGCGGCCACCCCACTCCCTCCCGAATTTAAAAAAGACCTGCCCCACCTCCGACTCCCAGCGGCAGCTCGGCTTGTATTCAGCCCCCCCGCCCCTCTGAAGATGGTTCCATGAAATGTCTTACAATCCCATTTACTTTTCATGAGCTGTTGTGTTCATTTTACTTCATTTTACTAGCGGGTGGGAGGGGGATGGGATTGGGGTGGGGGTAGAGAGAGGGGGGGCGTCCCCAGTTGGACTGCAGATTTCCACCTGTGCTGCCAAGCATGCTGAGTCGGATCTTTTCCCCAACTCATATATTCATAAGCTGCACACCTCTACTACTATTACTACACACACATGCATGCGCAACCACATATACACACACATGCGCACAACTTTGTACACACACAGACAGACAGACACACACACACACACACAATGCTCTGGCCATTTGGATTGAATCAGTGTTGATATCCAATTAGTTTTGTGTGTGCACTTGTAATGTGTGTGAAGGAAAGACGTGTGTGTGGGTATGTATGTCATTGTTAAGTTATGTGTGCATGTAGAAGACAGTGTACAGGTTTTTTATTTCAATGAATGTGTCTGTTAGTGTGCATTGTTGTGTGTATGTGTGTGCGTGCGTGTGTGTATGCATTTGTGTGTTTGTGTTTGTGTATATCGTTGTTGTTATGTGTGCATGTAGAAGACAGTGTGTGTTTTTTATTTCAATGTGTGTCTGTTAGTGTGTATTCTTGTTGTGTGTGTGTGCGTGTGTGTGTGTGCAGGTGTGTGTGTGTCTTAATTGCTAGTACATGCATGTATGAGGACAGCAGAGTCAGGCTCAGAGAGCTTCCAGAGAGTCCTGGTGGATATAGAGGACCAGAGGATTAAGGCAACCAGCAGAGAATATAATGAAAGGTGTTTTTCGACCTCTGCGAGACGGACAGAGGACATCCCCCTGGCTGACAAGGTTTATATTAACCTGAAGCAGAAGACACTGATCCAACAGTTTGTTTGGTTTCTCTTCTTAACACCCCGTGAGTTGAAAATGGCAGAACACTGACAGGCTTAAAGTGTAGCTGTTGGTCAGACGTTTTGCCTTCATCTGGCATCACAGGCTTTTCTCAATGGGTAACATCTGATACGTCAGACAGTGAGTTTTGTGTCCGTACAGCCCGAGCATTTATGTGGCAGAGCTCAACGTCTAGATTAAAAACCCATTACTAGGATGACGGGGCCGACGGAGAGTGATCAATGATCCCGAGTTGACCTCCTATTGTTGTGTGTGTGTGTGTGTGCGTGTCTGTTTATTTTGTAATGTGTGTTTGTCTAGAGTTCTTATCCAGCTCCTCCAGAGTCTGCTTTCGTGGATCTAAATATGCGTGTCACTAAATCCAAACCAAGCTTGTATTATTCCCTGTTGCCTGATCTGTCTCTTCCCTATTCTTTGATTGGTTTCCATAGTGATGAGGATGGGTGTGGTTTTGGGGGTAGTCAAAACAATAAAGACATTCACATCTGAGGAAGGGGAAAAACAGAATGAATCAAACAAATGGCCTAAAATAACTTGAAATGTCGACTTTTCATACTGCAGAAGGTGTCAGGAGAAGGTTATCATAAGGTTATAAGGTTATCATATCATAAGCATTGTCATATGTAATGTATCTTAAATAAGCAGACACACACAGACACACCTACACACAGACACACACACAATCCAGGTCACACATACTGTACATGGAGATATCAGTGGGGGGCCACTCCCTGCTCCTTTGCTGAATCACTGATGGCTGCTTGACCCGTGGGCTTTACATATTCACAAGGAGAGGATGGATCTGGCTGGATCTAACCCCCGTACGCCTCCCTTATGGTCATTCTTCTCAGCCTTTCCCTCCCCTGCGATATCGCTCTCTCTTCCTTGGCCTCTGTCTCTCTCTCTCTCTCTCTCTCTCTCTCTCTCTCTCTCTCTAGGGCCTCAACATACTTCTGCGTCAACTCGTCAGTGTAGCTACGCTGTCACTCCTACGGCGTCGTGGCCGTTTTATGTTTCTGCGTCGGGTTGCTTTGCATCGCGTCGTGGCCGTTTGCATTGCGGTGAATTTGACCAATCACAGCCCTTGCGGTCTGCGTAGCCTCGACGCAAAGTTACAATGACCAATCACAGACCTTGCTGTCTGCGTAGCCTCGACGCGTAGTTAACATTTTTTGAAGGTGCACGTCGACCTACGGCGTAGGGGTCCGCGGCGATGTGTAGGGGTCTGCGGGGGTATGCCGTCAATTTGACGCAGAAGTATAAAATAGGCTTAAGCCTTCCTTTCTGTCGCCCTCCCTTTCACCGTTGATTTCTACTCCTTCTCCTGCCTCCGTCTCCCCCCAACTGGGGCTCTCCCAACCTCCCGTCTCCCTTCCTTTCTCTCTCCCTCCCTCTCTCCCCTTCCCTCTCCATCTCTCCCCCTCCCGTCTCCCTTCCCTCCTCCGTCTCTCTCTCCCAGCATCGACGTCTGCTCTCCTCCATCTTCATCTCCTCCTCATCCCTCCTCTCCCTTCCTCCCTTCCGCCTCATCTCTCTCCATCTCTTGTCTGCGTATCTCTCTTTACATCTCCCCTTCCCCTTCTCCTTTCATCAGACCCTTCCTGTCTCTCTCCCTCCTTCCCTCTCTCTCCCTCCTCCCTACATTGATTGCTCTTCCTCCTTCCCCTCCATTTCTTCATCTCTTTACGGCAATCTCTTCCTCCAACTTTCCCCCATCTCCAGCCCAATCCACTCTTCCTCCCATCTTGCTCTTTCCCTCTCTCCATTTAAGGCTCTCCTCCCTCAATCTCAATCTGTCCCTCGATTTCATGCCTCCCTTCCCTCTATCAATCCCTCCCCCATATTTGAATTTTTTCTACCTTTTCCTTCATCTCCATCCTCTTTCCTTATCCCTCCCTCCCTCATTCTCTCTCTCTCTCTCTCTCAGTCTCTCAGTCTCTCTCTCTCCCTCTCTCTCTTTCTCTCTCCATATATCTGGCCCTCGCTCGTCCCAGGGGGCGGGCTAACTGCGTTACAAATGCTAATCGCCGCGCGCCGCCGCCGCAGTGTCTCACATCGGCATTGGAAGGGGAAATCGATAGAGGGGAGAAGGGTATTATAAGCGCTAGCGCAACCCACGCCTTTGTCCCTTTGCATGATGATGTCATTTGGCCGCACGTCGGTGACATTTTTATTACCTCGGGTTTCTTTTTTTTTGTTTCAGCTTTTTTTTCTTGCCTGGCTTTCAGGGCTGCGTGGTCGTGCCCTGAGATGTGGTGTGTTCCACCGCCCACTCACGCTCAAACTGATTAGAAAAACAAGCCCACAACTCATCCGATTTATTGTCTTTTTCTTCCCAAAGAGAGGGAGGGAGAGAGAGAGAGATAGAAAGAGAGAGGGAGAGAGAGAGTTGACGGAGGGAGAGAGAGGGAAGGAGAGAGAGAGGGAGAGCGAGGGAAAGGGCGGCAGAGAGGCAGAAGGAGAGAGAGAGAGGGAGAGAGAGAAAGAGAGAGGGGGGAGGGAGAGAGAGAGTAGATAGAGAAGGAGTGAGCGAGGGAGAGAGAGAGAGCGCAGGTGGGTGGAGAAGGAGAGAAGTGAAGGCGATTAAACAGTGAGTTCAAAGTCGACATCGGGGTTGAGAGACTGAGCGCGAGGGAGACGGAGGACGAGACGGAGACAGACGGAGACACGCGTAGCGAAGGAGATCGATGAGTGCATCGTTAGGTAGATGGATGGAAAGAGAGCGCAACAAAGGAGCTGAAGACTGATAGACAGAGAGAGAGGGAGAGAGACGGATAGACAGATAGAGAGACAGAGAGACAGAGGGAGGGAGAGGGAGGTTGAGAAGGCAATGGTGCCCTGATACACAAAGCGAGGTTTTCTCACTCAGTACTTTATTATTATCATCATTATTAAATATAGTATGTCGGTTAATACGGGTGAGAGAGAAAGTCCTCCTTTAACCAAGTGGGCGGTGACGGAGGTGGGCCCCACAGCCCGCTATGCTATGACCAACCACCACTCCCTGCGCTGACGCTAGCGGCTTCATGCTCCAGCGTCACTGTAGGGGTTCGTTGAGCAGAGCCAGCACACAGTTAGTTTGTAGAACACAACGCTTTATTTCCGAACCCAAAATAACACAAAATAACACAA
>JAOPJJ010000029.1:8977500-8991060 GCA_027122795.1 Enchelyopus cimbrius
GCGAAAAGCAGAGACGAAATCCAGTGGCTCCCGAACCAGACACCCTCCGGCCCGTGGCTGCGCCTAGAAATTCTGTCTATAAAAATAATGAACAGAACCAGCTAGCAGGCTACTTGTAAAGGTTATTTAAATTGAGGCATATTTGGCAACATATTACCTTCACAAAAACAAGTAAATTAACGAATGGCAAGGACCGCAGACCTCGCTCTTGCTCGCTCACTAGCTCTCACTCGCTCTCTTTTTCTCTCATTCCCATTCCCGCAATAAACAAATGCTCAGCGCTGATCAAGAGTTTTGTGCAAGCAATTTAAGGTCCCGACTCTTGTCCCAAATATTGCAGGCTTCATTCAGTGATTGAAACAAATAAAACATTAATTGAAGTATTAGAACGCGCCGCGGCTGGCGCTGGTGTGTTTTTCCACATTTGAATATTTAATTTTCACCTTCGAATTTCTGTTTTACAAAAAAATGTTTGAATATTTATTCCAATTTGTAATATTCCTCACAAATATATAATATACGACAGCCCTACAGAGACACCGGAGCTGGTGCCACAGCAGAAAAAAGCAGAGGAGAAAAAAGTTATTTGCAAGATGTGTGGAGTAACTGTGACCGCCAGTAACTGTGGAGTAACTGTGAAGCAATTTGTTTTCCCATCTGAAAACTGTATGGCCAGCTCAGAGAGAGTTGAGAATGACCTCCGTGAAAATACTACGCATCTACTACCGACTTGTGGTCCCTATTACATATTCAATATAGGATGTCTATAGCCTGACTATTGCCTGACCAAGTCCAATCGTAGATTGCACGTTGGTCTGGTAAGGGTGCCGTCATTTTCTAATGCACAAGAGGCGGGCGTAGTTCAAATGGCTGCAAGCAATTGGGCAGTCCTTCAACAAATCAGACCAACGATCCGGATGACGTACTGCACAGAGCGAAGGAAAAACTCCACTCAGGTGTCAACAAACGTGATCGTTTTTTTAGCACAGCGGCTTTCAGAAGTTGCAATGGACGCAAACAATATTTGCAGGTTATGCAAGGTTGATATGAAAATCCAGGGCATTTACAAATACTCAATCGAAATATTTGCTAGATTAAGAAGCCTATGAGCATTAGTGATGGGTTTTTAGGCATAGGGTTTAGGGTCTTGCGAGAGACAGGCAAATCAGATCGGATTTGCAGTCGTTGTACTACCACTACTGCTTCTGTGTTGTCATCGTGTTTAACGATGCCAACATCAGCCAATAGCGCGCCAGGTGAAAAAAGCCAGCTTGGTGATTGGTGCCAAGCGGATTGGGAAAGGAAACAGGAAGATTAAACCTGTTCCTGGCCATCCCCATCCGCAGGGCGAATTCAAATTGCCGGCAGATGGGGGTGGGGATACCCAGTCAGGGATGTCTATGGTTGGTGTTGCTTGTTCACACAAACGTTGTTCCGGCCGGTCCCGGCGCATGACATACGTCATGACCAAAAGCGATTGGTTGTGGCAGATCCACTAGTTTTAAACTTCAACAGACACCCGCCTTCAAGTGAGTTAACATGAGTGAGCGATTCCAGACCTTCTGTACAAATGAAATTAAGTACGATGGTCTGGTACGACCAGGCTAGTCCAAGTCCACTTCCCGAGGTGATTGACTCAAACGCACTAAAGTTCTTGCATTCACATATGCCAGCCGATCCGAACGAGTGGTTCAGCCATACCAGGGTTAGAATAAAAACACTCTCCCCCGTTAGCATCCTCTAGTGGCTTGAGCTGAAGCTACAGTAGCAGCTATATTATATCATTTCCCCTGAGATATTCCCATTAGGGGTTTAACGATATGGGTGTGTGTGTCGGGAGGGGGGGGGGGGTTTACTCTTTAGTTTACTAAAGAGTAAACTACAATAAAAAAAAGTCAATAGATAAAATTCATCTGGATGATGTGACTTGTGAAGGGAGCGTTCAAATCTTATTTATATTTTGGAGTTAATAGCTGCAGTTCAAAGGTTTTTAAAGGTAAGCTTCATCTGCGTAACCTTTCAGTGTAACAACGTTCTTGCTCAGCCTGCATGGCCATGACCCAGCACTGACCTTAAAACAAAAAAAAGACAAGCAAATGTCCGCCACAGATTGTCCACAAATTGTGCACCAAACGGCCAGGCCAGATGGTCAGTGGCATGGCTTGCTGTCAGTGGGCTCCGTTTCTCCTCCAAGGGAGGAAACAACAGATTCAGCAAGTCGACAGAGAGGGGACCACGACACACATAACCCATACATGCACTGAGAAACACATACACACACAGCACATAGTCAATGTGATCGGAGAGGCGTTTATATGTGGACTATCCACCCTTACAATGCAATGCTTAAGAAACATTATGCCCGGCTTCAACACGGCTATGCCCCCCCACCCCCCCGTTGCCTCTGCCTCTTTCCATTCTCTGCTCACAGCAATTAAGCAAATGGACATTAATTAATCGCTATGGGCAACAGGACACAGAAGGAGTGGAGCAGACTGGATAAACGGACTGCTGAGAGTGAAAAAATGAAACACACAAACCAATACACAAATGCAAAGATAGATTCTAGCAAACCCTGCAAAATGTACTTGCCTGCAGGGGAGGTTTTTTAGGCCCACACACACACACACACACACACACACATACAGACACATGCTCATATAGGAAGGCAAAACACACATCAATTGATTGTTGCCTGTGTGAAATCAAAGAAAACACTCAAATTAATGGTGGCAAGTATGTTCGCTCATTTATTTCCGATCGTAAACAAATGCTGAGCTGCAGGATTTTCCCTCGCAAAAATGCTTGGCCGGGAACCTTCCCTCTGGCTTCCTGCGATTAGAACTGGACCACTCGATAGAACACGACCCAGTCTATCACAGACAGAGTGCTGTCGGAGCGCTTCCATGGACATAAACTGTGAAGTGGGCAATTGGTGATCGGCAGAGTTCTGATATTCTCTACTGTATTGAGTAGAGTGGTCTTATATCATTACAGGTTCCTGGTCGTACATACAGGAAGGATACACAGTGGTTAAACCTCCCTTTGTCAGAGTTCCCTGTGAGAGGTTAGCTCACTCCAGGTTTGGGAGATGGACACAACACACACATGAGGGAATTGAAAGCCGTCCGCTATTGTAATACTGACTTAATATTCGCACATTTGGAAACATTTTAGCTGTGAAGGCATAATGACCTGTGGTAGATAGAAGTGGCTCTGAATTTTGTCAATGTTGTTGTCCCACCAAAGCAGTGTTACGATCTCTCCAGTAGAGGGCAGATGTTTCGATAAACGCAACAGCAGATGCTTAATTTAGCCTTGGCATTGAACCACTACCTGGGCTGTCAGTCAGACCCCAGCATCACCATCTTACTTTATGATCCAGACCAAGCTGCCAGGGTTTTGTGTGTATATGTATGTGTGACTGTGTGTGTGTGTGTGTGTGTATGTGTGTGTGTGTGTGTGTGTGGGACTGTGTCTATGTGTACTGTATGTGCTAATCGGATTGTGTGTGTACGCCCACGCGTGTGTGCGTGTGTGCGCGCATGTGTGTCTCATCCTCCTGTGCTTTGCATGACATCACGGGGACTTGTTTTGCTGTGTGTCAGCGGCAGGAGGAAGGCGGTAGGTCAGGGACCAGAGTCACATGGGACAGGACCTCACGTGATAGGGAAGCTGTGGCAACAGCGACACTTGACGAGGCTGCTTGTTACTTGGAGCCCCCCCCCCCACCACCTCCCCCTGCCAGGTCACATCCCCAGGAAGGATGGTGGGGGCTGGGAAACCCATAGCATGGCACAACAGAAATCAGCTCATAGTCAAAAACAATAAAAGGTACAAATTACAAGGCCAAAACGCCAAATTACCCTTCCCACCATGGGTCATAAAAAAAGCACCTCTATGTGTTATCACAGGATATGACTTTCTTGACAAGGTCTCGTGATGCATTGCAAAAGGTTATAAACAGTCTGCTGGTGTTACGGTCGCAGTTCCACAGAGCATTAATGAATAACTTTTTGTTCCCGCTGTAAAAAAAAAAACGGAGCGTTTGTTTTGCAACCTGTGAGAATGTTATGCTACATAAACCAGACGAGGTAGCAATCCAAGCCTTTCAAACCCACAGGAAAGCTAAGCTAACACATAGTTACCTCCTTTGCAGCCTGTGCCACAAAGACACCATCGTTTATATCCCAATAGCTATGTTCACAAAGCCATTCAAATATGTTTTGTTTACAAAAGCATTCTATTTATTATTCTGTGTACAAAGCATCCGTGGTGAAAAATGACTTACTGAAAAAATTGATTCATTTGTTTCGCCCGGTGCACATGCTTAATCTAATCTCCCTTCCTTCATTAAGATAATAAGTCGGAGGGTCTGGGACAAGTCCGCTATCGTTATTTAATTATGAAGGTGTTTCGATGTGATGTATGACTATATACACACACACACACACACACGCACACACACACACACATGCACACACAACAGGGACGTTGTGCAAGTAGAATTTAACAGTCCAAAAATGATTAAAGGCATTTTATACTTTAAGCCTTATTTCCAGTTTGTTTTACGATGAAATAGATCGGTTCAGGTATTAATTTCGCCGAAAGACTGTGTTTGGAGAAGTTTAGGTTTTTTGCTAGCCCCACTGTAGAGGGCAATGAGCATGAATCATCGGTCCTACAGCAACATTAAACATTTTAAAAATGAAAATGAATGGTAAAATGATGGCATCAGACTAGATGAGAATTTAAACCCAAGCAGCATAGTTATATATGTCCGCCACTAGGGGGCACAATGTCACCAGTATTGTAGACCACAACAGAGGGACTGGGCAGTCCTAAAGTTTGAGTCCTGGCCCACAAAATTGTACCTCACTATTAATTATTAATTGGGGGGGGATACATTTTCCGAACCTTGTTTTGCAAAATAATTTTACCCACTTTACCCATTAAACCCAACTAAGATTTGTCTGTATAGCACATGCAAAATCCACACTCCATATTCATTATTACCAGCTACCTATCTATCTTTTGGCCTACAAAGTGGCCAAAAGATACATGTTTGGCCTATTTTCAGTATGTTGTGTGCGTGTGTTTGGAGTGCTCAAAAATATGTTGAGCAAAGTCAATCATTGCAATAGAGTCAACGTCAGAGATAGGATGACTCATCCTAAAAGCATTCAGCTGTATAAAACATAATATTTGACCTACTTCCATCCAGTAATCATTGGGCTGCTAACATCAACCGTTTCCAACAATGGGCTTAGATTAAAGGTGGGGTATGGGATTCGCGAAACGCCGGCAGATTTTTAAAATACACAACTCAAATGGTCCTACCCTCTTTCCTTCAACGCTGACTCTGACTCCACCCATTCCAAGAACATGGACGTGCAATCATGCACGAAACATAGATGGCTAGCGTAGCATAAGTAGCGTTCATGCACAAAGGGGTCACGCGCGGTGAGCGGGGGAGGGGGAGTGCAGGATGACCGTTTGATTGATGTACTTAATGTCCAATGCCATTCGGTGGTTTCGAAAATGATTGGCTTGGGTGGAAGGCACTTGGAGGGGGCCTCGCCTGGGGTGTGATTCAATGTAGAACCTCCACTGATAACACTTTACATTAGACAACACTTATGAGCGACTAGGTTGAAATATCTGGAGATCATTTGTGGACGGTACACCAGATGGCGCTACAACATTCATCTACGCTCTGAAGTCACCAGGAAACGGTGAAATGAACTAAACACCATGCACCATGGGCACTTTATTTCCTTATTTCCACTGAGTTTGACTCTCCGACTGAAGGTCACGGTGTGGTATTCGAGAAACGGCCGCATAAGCCTTTTAAATTAAACCCTTCTGCCTTGATATCTTTCTTAACAACCATAATAAATCAGACGAGTCACCACCTGGGAGGCAGTAAGGCAGACCCAGCCACTTTCAGGTTAGTTCGGTGTTGATCCTCGCTGTTCCCTCTGACACCACTATAACCATCTGACCTCTGATTGCTGCAATAGCGCCACTTGCCTCATATCCAGCTACCAGCGCCCTTGCATGATAGGGAGAAGGATAAAGATAAAGAGAGAGACAGAGAGACAGAGAGAGAGAGAGAGAGAGAGGGAGAGGGGGGGGGGGGAATTATTGCCGCAAGCTCAGTGACCTCAGTGTTACCGGGGTATCTCCGGATTGTCACACAACTCTGAACTGTGGGTCCAACTCATCCCACTGCAATAACATTTCCATGTTTGGTTTTTCCGTAATAGAAAGAAATAGACAGATATTCAGTCTGCTGCTTGAGAGTAGCATTGTCTGGCGATACCAGCAGGTGGAGATCTAATCGCCTACCAAATGTCTGAGTATTTTTAAATGCAAGTAAGTTGTTTAAACTAACGCCAGCCGCCGGTCCATATCCCCCCCCCCCGTTCCTCTGTAGTAACACAAACAAGAGATTAACTTTGTTACACTGGGATATCTTTTTAACACATTGAAAATCGGTGAAGCAGCAGGACAATATTGGATTCTCTTTCAGCCAATGGGTGCTCAGTCCAAAAGATTGGTGAAATTAAGCATTTCCAGCTACTTTGTTTACATATTTTCCAACCATGACAAGAAAGACATGTTGGTAGTATAGTGTTTGCTTACAAGCAGTGATATCAAGGGAGAGACTACAGATTTCCATTTCTTTTTTAACTCCATACATTTTTAGCGACGAAGCCTGGAAAATAACACTCAGCATGTAGTGAGACTGTAGTGAGACTAAAACTATAGCACGGTCGAATGGCCATCTGACACAAATGCATAACACACACACACACACATTACTCACTCATCATCCACACAACGACCCATAATTTTAATGCAACTTTGTGAACATTTGGTTTGTCCTCATTTTGAGGGATTTATTGTGATCTAACAAGCATCAATGTGATTTTTTCACACATCACACATATTTTGTACATAAAGTCTGCAATCTGCAAAAGTACAGAGGAAAACAACACAGAAAAATGTTGTTTAACATAATCAGAGGAAATAGCAAACCATCAATCAAATGACTTCTTAATCTAACAAGAGGCTACACAATTTTTTTGTTTTGGAAAACCATACATTTCTTGTTATGCAGCTGTCGAGTTCAGGAGGACTTACAAACCTCCTCTGGACCGACTGGAAGACCTGATAATTCCTCCATGTTAATTAAAGGCAAACAAAATCCTTAATACATTTACACAAACAGACTTATTTTCATAATGTGCCCATATTGCTTTGATTGACAGTAACACAAATCAGTGTCAATTTATACCATTCAACAACAATCTACAAACTCGATGTTGATATATATTTTCTTTCCAACTTTCATATTAAATAAAGAATCTCCCTGTTTGTATCAGCTAGTTGAAAATAACCATTCACAACCAACCTTAGATTTCAAAGAAAAACCAACAACATTCACCTCTATACACTCGAATTGTACCCAGATCTAAATAATCGCAGTCCCAGAAAAACATGCACAAAGACTGGAAAAGGAATCCGGTTATTATTGTCCAAACAAAAATAGATTCTTATTGTGTGTTCTGCTGTGAGGGAGAGCAGCCTGTTTGCTATCTAGCAATGGTTGCTGGTTCAACATTTGGCTAACAATGTAAACATTCAAATGCTTCCATGGCCTACTAGGAGTCGGGCGTGCTATGAACGCTCATGAAATACATTTGAATAGTAACATGTGTATTAATTGTCTTATGGGGGTTAGTTCTGCAAATCTGCGTGATCATTCCTCAGCATTTGTATTCAGTTTGAGCTGCTACTTAATGGCAGCACAAAAAAAGAAAAGTGCAACAGCAGGCCTTGAAGCTTATATCACTACCAACAGAGTCCTTGAACTCCCGGAGAATCTTAGGTATGCGTTTATTGATAGATTCCTGACGGTGGCGGGAAGAATTTGAGGGGAGGGGGGGGGGGTGTTTGTAGACAAAACTAAATTGATTTATATGAACCAGACACGTCCGATCAATCCCCGAGATAGTGAGTTATTCCACTTTCGAGAGATGAAAACGCGAGCCCGCTCTGAAGTGCAGGCGCGGACCTTGCTCCGTCCTCACCCCCGCCACTCCGGTGAGTCCTCCTCGAAGGCGCCGTTCACGTAGCGCTGGTCGTACCCCTCGGGCCCCTGGGCCTGGGGCCCGGTCAGTGGCACCTCGTACATGGGCTCCCCTCCGGACACCGTGATCACAGTGATATCTTGTGGCGGGTACGAGGAGGCGTTGACTTCATCCTTGTCCTCCTCGCTTTCGACCCCGAGGGCCTTGAGGATGTCGCACTTGCACATGGGGCAGGTCCTCTTCTCCAGCAGCCAGGGCTCGATGCACACCTTGTGGAAGATGTGGCCGCAGGTCAGGACGGTGATAACGTCGCCTGCTTTGAAGGCCTCTATGCAAACGGCGCACGTCTGGGCGTCCGCCCCCGTCTCTGGGTCACCCCGCTTCACCGTACGCACCTCCAGCTGCTTGATGGCCTTCTTGGCGTCCGTCTTCAGCCGGCGCTCCGAGCGACGCTGCGACCGCATGTTGTGGAGCCGGTGGGCGGAGATAAACACAAAGTAGCCGATGGACGCGGCCGTCACAATGAAGAAGGCGATGGACAGGAAGTACAGCCAGTAGGTGTCCATCCAGGGGCCGTGGGGGCCGCCCAGATCGATTAACATCTCCACCCGGATCCCGCGGTCCACCAGTTTGGCGATCTCCACGCCCACGGCGTTGCCGATCATGATGGCCACCATCTCAGTGGCCTCCGGGTGGGACATGTGCATGGTGCTGTTCCCGGTCCCCTCCACGTTGTACACCACCACGGCGCTGGCCCCCTCGGACTTGGCCTCGTTGATCTTCTCGCTGAAGGTGCAGTTGCCCCTCTTGACCAGGGCTATCCAGGGGGGATCGCTGACGTTGCGGCTGTACACGGGGGGGCGTCCACAGCCCATCGGGTCGCGAGCGGGCATCACCAAACGCCCAGAAGCCCCTTCCAGTGGAGAATTACGGCCGTACACGCCACACTCGCAATACCGTTTCACCGTTGCGTTGCTCTGGTTGTCCTGGTAGCTTATTTCCAACAAGGCCGTCCAGAATATGAAGGCTGTGGAGCACCTCACGAGTCCCGACAACAACACCAGGAAGAGCACACTCTGCCCAACCTTTAGATCCATAGCAACGCTTTTCTCTGACAACAAAAACGCATGAATCCCTTTTTGCCGTTAAGGGTGACGCTTTATAAAAAAAATATTGTTTAAGAGTAGTCCAGTAGTTTTGGTTGTTGGTTTGATCGGCGGTGATCGGGGTAGCGCTAGTGTTTCACCCAACCTGCTGTGGATGGTAATCTGATATGAGCCTCTTGTAACATAACACTGCTCTGCGTCAGCCACTCACCTCTCGTTATCTTCCTGGACCTTGAACAGTGAGCACTCCTCTCGCAGGGCAAGTTGGTGGCACAAGTAGAAGTTCCAAGCCGTTTTGAAAGCCCAAAGGAACTCAAGTTCAATAAGAAAGGGGAAAGATGATAAGTGAATGATAAGGCATAAGTGTACTGGTACACCGCGATAACGACAAGGAACGGAGCTTGTGTAATAAGAGGCTGTTGACTTTTCCATTAGTCATGCTCATGGGGGCGAAGTCAGTCAGCCTGAATTTCTTGTTTGGCTTGTTCCTCTTGTCACTGAAATGTGAGATCACTGTTGTTGAGCTTGGGGAAGAAGAGGTTCTTCTTATCAGTGGGCTCCCTTCTATCAGAATGGTGAAGTGAAAACATTCTGTCACATCCAAATTAATGCAAACACAAGCTACCACAAGGTAGCCGGTAATGCGATTTAGGAATATAGAGCATGGATTTTGCATGTGCTTTACAGACAAATCTAGTTGAGTTTAATGGGTAAAGGGTTGTATTCTTTTGCAAAACGAGGTTTAGAAATTATGAATTCTCTGAGCTGTAGGGCTACAGAGACATCTGAGAAGGAGCAGCATTCTCAAAGGCATTGTTGTTAAACAAGAAAAGTGTGCTTTCCTTCCTCCCTCCTTCCCTTAATCTCTTAATCTCATGTTGTCTCCCTCTCTCTCTTTCTCTCTCACTCGCTTAGACATTCAAGTGTAAACAAATGCGTATCAATACAAACACTAACAAAAACACATGAGCGGCTACCACGTCAAGTGTTTTTTTTCCGAAAAACAATGACAGCTGATGAAACTAACATAACTAAACAAGCAAGAAATAAAGACTGAAAGTTTGGTAAATACTGGCATCTGCTGGCGGCAATCAAAATGGTGCACAGAATATATATATTTAGCAAAATCCCAATTTTCAGTGCCAACAAGCAAGCTATTTCTAATAATAATAATTACTAGGCATGTCGGACATTTCTGAAGAAAATGCTAGGTATTGACAGTCCACGCACCGCCTACCTCAGGCACCGCCTACCGCACAGACCGCCCACCACACGCACTGCCCACTAAATGCACCGCCCAAACACACACACACACGTGCACGCAAACACACACTCACATACAGCATAGACACACACACATGCACACACAGGCTGACACACACAGACATATACACAATAAAAGTGTCCCTTCTTCTGTATTAGAAGTGAAGAGATCAGGTCCGTTCTGTGGGGAGTATGTTTAATATTCTGTTCATATATAACCCTAGTGGCGTTGTGGTGTATTATGCTTTAGAATTAAGAGTTATTTCTTCAGAAGCAAATACTTAAATTGAGACTGTGACTTCATGGAATAAGCGATTGGCACACAATGTTACGCACACATAGAGGGAGGGCAAGTTTAAAGCTCGCACCACCTTCCCAAGCAGACTTGTGGTCGTTTTTGTCTATTAGCGGTTAGCTTAGCCTAACTTCAAATGGACCCTGCAAAGCCATTTTTTTACAAATGTACTCAAAACTTTTGTCAAAAAAAAGTGTCATAGCTGTGGCTTATTCTGAAAAGCAATTGTGAATGATTGAATTCAGCATTTGTTTCACTTCCTTATAAGTCGGCCATTTTTTTTTTTATTCTACCACGGTACTTTTTGTCACTGTTATTCATAGAGCATGTGGGCCAAATTGTGCCCCCCCTATGTTTTGTGGTTTATGAGGAGAAGTTTGATTTATATTTTCATGCATTTTCACTGTACAGAAAAATAATTCCAGGCGGACATTATGGTCCCAAGAGGATAAAATGTTCAGCATGCAAAATAAGGCATGTACACCAAATTTCTGAAATGTTCGTCAATCAGGGGGGCGGGGCTGATGTTTCAAAGTTGACCGGATGTTACAGCGCCCCTTACAGGTCAATTGGCGAAAGACGCTAATAGAATCTAAGTGTCCGGGCTGACTACTGATCCCCCCAATTTGAAAGCTTTTCACCCGTGTGTTCCGGAGATATAGGCCGTCAAAATGCAGAATTAGAATAATACCCATTCAGGGCAATAACAATAGGTATCCACAGGTCACTGTGAATACCTAATAATAGATATTGTTATCATTGTAGACCTACTATTTGACTTTAACAGGTCAGAATTCATCCAATACAATATTACCTACAAAAAGTCATAGGCCTACATATGAAGAAATGATACTCAACATTAACAAAGTCACAGGTCACATAGTAACAGTCACACGCAGTTGATAACTTCACCTGCATGGACCCAAACGCTCACATTGGAAGCAATGCCATTCAGCATAGCAATGACATGCTTGACTTGCTCAACGGATCAACAATTTCTCACTTATTCGACTTTTACGACATAGACACAATTCATCCAAACAACGGTATCTGGATGTAAATGTATAAATAACCCTATAAAACTAGCACTGGGATATAAATTGATTTGTATCCCAGTGCTAGCTGCTATTATGTTCACATTTTCCCTCAAGACGAAACACAACACTGTGGCTGTGTTCTCCTTCAGAATCCAGCTAGATAATGACCAACCCCTGCTCAGTCTGACCGATCTTGCATACATATACACTCCTCCTTTGAGACTGAAAGTTGTTCCATTAAAACAACCATGATAAGATCGGACGCCTTCACACAGCATGCCAATGAAACCTTGAACCATAATTACGCCATGGTAACTTTTGTCATATTGTCCATGCACTTGGGCTCGTTTATGACTCAATAGGACTAATAAAACTTTTTTTTTTTAAACGCCAATATTTACAAAATATCTTACCTTGTGCAGTGGATCAGCGCGACGTAGGCGTGTCGGTATTGTTGATACTTGTAGGAGCACGAGGTGTCTTAACGGTGCTTTTAAATGAGGATGCGCGTGAAAGCGGCACGAGCTGGTGAACTCTCAGGGCATGCCCAAACATATTTCCCACAGCGACCCCTGGACCCCCCCAACCACTCGGCCACTAACACCCACACTACGATCATCTCGATTAACTTTCAACCGTAGTGAGGGTGTGAATTATATCAAGATTAACACCGTATACAAATAGGGTTAATGTTCAACGGAACAAAACATTTTTGTGAGGGCAAAAAAGAAAATAATTTATCTGCGCTCTATTTGGCAGTGTAAACATTAACATTACAAGTGTACAAATGCTCACAATTTAATGAGAATTGTTGTAGATTTTATATATATATATATATATATATATATTACAGCCAATACTTTTAAAAGTAACTCATTATTAGAAATGTTAAAATTATTAAAATTAGGCCTGTTGCCTTTTCGAATAGTCTTGAATTGGTTCGAGGCTAAATAATATTACAAGAGGAACGGTAATGATTGCTTGAGAGACTATGAAGGCCCATTCATTGTTTCAAACAATCCTCCCGTCCTGTGATTCCATGTGTTTCCATGTGTTTGACCCATTGCCTAGTAGGCCTCCATCACCCCAGGATAAAAGCCTTCCCAAGTCGAGTGGAATGAGTGGAACTCGTGATCCCCCATTATTTGCATGGCAGACCTTACAAGATGCCTGTACGGCATCATTCATTTCTGCTGCCTGTAGGATATGGTGTAACGGTCGATGCTGCTTATACACGCATTTAAACTGCATAGGACTAACCAGTACAAATTACTTCTGATGAATTATTCTCTTCAACTACGTCGACGTTTTTTTTAACTCAAAGAAGATTGAGTGCGACTGCCGCTATGCATAAAAAGAGGAAAGATTTTATACCATATTTTCTTGGTCTAGTTTTATTTTTGTATTGCACTGTTCATGTTATTTCGTTCACCGCCACGACATCAACACAGTCCCACCCTGCGAGGATCCGCCGGGCTCTTGGTAAGATCTACCAGATCATTAGTGTGAATAATCGATTGAACCTTAAACGTTTGCCAAACCAATACGTTAATTGCATAACATTGGGTTAAACTATCCTCAAAGCGTACACCAGTGGTTCTCAACTTTTAGTAATATATGTTTTCAGCTGAGTAGCCTACCCCCTTCAGCGGCACAGAACGTTTTGGGAGAGAAAAAATGTATTTTGCTTACTTCCTCACTAAATTGTATGTGATCTAGATTTGTATCTAGATTTAACATTTTGTTTTAACGTGGGATTA
>JAOPJJ010000029.1:9101581-9113876 GCA_027122795.1 Enchelyopus cimbrius
GGGCGTTGCTTACCTCTCTCGCACTGCGCTCCTGTGAAGCCATATGTGCACACACAGCGGTTGGGGGCCACACAGCGCCCCCCGTTCAGACAGCCGCTCTCACACACCGCTGGGGGGAGAGAGAGAGAGAGAGAGAGAGAGAGACAAAACAAAGAGGGGGATAAGGGACAAAAGGATGTGAGCTAGAACGCTAACTATGCGAGCGACAGGGGTAGGTTGTGGATGTGTACGGTTTTGAAAGTCCCGTGGTGTGGTTTAATGCGGGCTTACGTTGGCCGCAATGGTTTCCCACGTAGCCTTTCTGGCAGAGACAGTTGTCCTCAGCACACGATCCTCCGTTCATACAGCGGATGTTACAGTGCTGGACTGTGGACAACAACACACACACACACACACGCACACACACACACACAAACACACACACACAAACATACCCTCAGTGTTGGCACACACACACACACATGCACAGGTGCGGGCCCACATACAAAGACATACAGAACACACATTGACCCAATCCACCCACACACACACACATCATGAAACTGTTATTCTTTAGTGATAAGATCTCCCTAGAACTATATGGTTTGTAAACAGATGAGCACAGGGACATGGCGCTTTGAGAGCGGCTCTTGGAGAGCGTCATAGAGGAGTCTGTTGACAGTGGACTCCATCCAAGACACACGCCCACTCTGATCACACGAAAAAGGTCTCCACTTTCAAGGACAGTCCTCTGCTTTTCAAGCACATGATTTCCACAGAGATACAGTGTTGAGGCTGCATTAAGAGCTGTTTAGAAACACATTCCTCAGCTCAGCTCATTACTCTACTCGAATTTTCGACATGTATTCTTGGACAGAGAAGGTTAACGATATCATAACAATAATATTTTACTGTACAATACTTTGACAATTCAGAAACCACACCGGAACAGCGAGGGGTGGGCTCTCCAACATGCCTTTCCAATGTCATTCCTGTCATGAATCTTAATTTGATGTGTGACACTGGCCTCGTATCCATGAGCACATCCATTTATGCTAACTGTGAGTTAGCATTAGCACAAAGAAGGAACTGCATTTTGATATGCTGATTGCTTTATATTCACTGATGGAAGATATTGGCCAAAACATATTTTTATAAACCCAAACTGATCTCCCCTGAACATGACGGGTGAGGTGCAGCTGTAGAACACGGACATGTTGAGGAGGAGCGACATCAGAGTGAACAAACCTGACTTGGTCCCACAGGAAGTCGAGATCTGGCCAGTGGGGCAAGTGCACACATTGGGTCTGGAGCAGAATCCATCTCCACAGGTGCTACGGCAGATGGCTGCAAAGGGTCACACAGAGGCACACTCACTCAGTCAATGAAGAACTTCTCCTCATCGCCATTGTTGTGCCCATTAGCACCTTTTCAACTGGAGATAAATAGTTTGAACCACCCATGTTGTAGTTTGCCATTCAATTCCACTCTGCTCAAGGCGTAGGACCTTCTGGCAGGAGTCAAACACTTTTACCTGAGCTATCCTGCCCCCATGGTTAAGTACAAGTCATGTTCCTTTAGTGTCAAGGGAAATTAGATGTTAATAGACATATAGTACAGCCAAGGCATAACAACTAAATACCCTCTCATCGAAATATCTGTGTTTTCAACCGATATCAATCTTAGATAATTGGCGAACATTTGGCAGAGGTGCCAAGCTTAATATTTGCCCTTTGTTCACATCCAGCTAACTTTGTTCTATCCACTGTGAGATGAAGCCAGGCTGGTTGTTATTCCCCTTTCCCACAGTGTTGTTGGCATGATGCAGTGGTCATAACTCCAATCAGGTAGCGTCCAGCCCCAGACTTCCAACTCCCTGAACCCCACTGCTAAACAATGTCATTAGAGCGACCTCAGGCCAGTCAGCAGGCCAGTCTGCAATCACTGGACTCAACAGGCAGAACAGTTCTGTCAGATTAGAGGTGAAGAAGGAAATAGAGAGTGACCGACAGACAATGTGAGAAAAAGAGGGAGAGTGAGAGATATTAGTAATTATTAATAATCTATTCCATGGATTCCATGAAATTCATAATTCTGCAGTTAAAGGGGAACTCTGGTGTAAAATGGTTCTGGGATATGTTTCGTATAATAACGAGTTTGAACGTTTTATGCAAAATAAATCCTATACGACACAAAGCTAGATGTTTTTATCCGATTCTACAAAATGCTATATCATGGGGGCATTGGCTGATATCAAAAAGAAATAGCCGTAGCAGAATTAGCCTGACACTTCTTTGGTAGTATAATGAGGGTCTTAACATATAAAACGAGGCATTGACAATGTTGTAAGTGTACAGAGAGTTTATAAAAAACATATTTTATACACACAATACCTTCAGTAGTTCACCCATTGACGTCCTCTTTGAGGCTGTAGAATCGATTGACGAACACAGAGCAAGCGTGGTCGCTCGCGCACGTGCGCAAGCTCGGCTGTATACCTGAACAAGGGAACTGGGGGTGCGTGTGCAGGCTTTCTTTGTGTTCGTCAATCGATTCTTCAGCCTCAAAGAAGACATGACGTTGACGGGTGAACTACTGAAGGTGTTGTGTGTATAAAATATGCTTTTTAATAAATCTGTATCTGTACACCTACAACGTTATCAATGCCTCATTTTATATGTTAAGACCCTCATTATACTACCAAAGAAGTGTCATGCTACTTCTAACCTTATAAGTGGTTTAAAAAAGCTATTTATCAGCCGATGCCCCTATGACTCAAAACGTATAGCATTTTGGTAGAATCGGATAAAAACATCTAACTTAGCTTTGTATCGTAGTATAAGATTTATTTTGCTCTACATCAAACATTTGAACTCGTTATCATACTAAACATATCCCAGAACCATTTACCTGGATTATTTACCAAAATAAGTAAACAGTCCAGTGGGGTCCAACATTAAAGGAACACGCCACGGTTTTTCCATACTGAACTATGTTCTTCCCTGATCTTAGACGAGTGTATACATACCTCACTCGCCTTCGTGCGTGTACTCAATCGCTCTGCGCACAGCGCTACTTTGCTAGCATTTAGCTTGGCCCACTAGATTCCTATGGATCCAAACGGGGGTGAAGTTAGAAGCAACCAAGCACTTCCACGTTTTATCTATTCAAAACAGGTTACGTGAGTAGTTACACGACCCAAGTATGGTTACACAAATTACACCAATTTTCTAAGCGGATAAAAAGGATAACTATGATGTATGGCAGAATAACACCTGGGAGCACTTAATAGTAATATCATCACTCCTATGTGACCTAACCCTAACCCTGTAACCATACTTGGGTTGTGTAACTACTCACATAACCAAATTTAAATAGGGAAAACGTGGAAGTGCTTGGTCGCTTCTAACTTTAATCCCGTTTCTATCCGTAGGAATGTAATGGGCCAAGCTAAATGCTAGCAAAGTAGCGCTGCGTGACAGAGCGATTGAGTGAACGCACAAAGGCAAGAGAGGTTTGTATCAACTCATCTAAGATCAGGGAAGAACACAGTTCAGTATGGAAAAACGGTGGCGTGTTGCTTTAAGGCCAGCGACCAGCCAATGGTGGATAGATTTGACCATTTGGCAGGGGAACAAATTCATGGTTACATATTTGAACAATTGCTTGGCGGGTAGATATTTCCAATCTGGCTTGTAAAAAGACAATTCGGAAAGTAGTTCAGAATTCCTCGACATCTGAAGGGCTGTGGTTTTGCAGAGGGGTGTTTGAAACTGAGAAGGTGTTCCTGATACCTGGTGAATGATGGGGTACTTACGGACAATACACTGGTTCCCCCCAGTCAGGGTCTTCCAGCCTTGGCAGCAGAAAGCGTTGTTTCTGGATCCGCACACATTAGGCCTGGGGAAGAACGATCAAGAACCATGAAGCTGGACAAGAATCATGAAGATAGCAATCATTAAGATCTCGAAGAATGAGGAAGATCGAGAGCACGGTTTTTAAACCTGTGGTGCCGGTTCCCATATACACAAGGGTATATTGTGTTTTCCAGTTTTGTGTGGTGTCGATTTGTGTTAGCTAAATAAACATAATTCAGCATAAACAGTGTCACTGATGTTTCTCAGGGCCACGGTCCTTCTTGCAGTAATTGTTGAATATAAAGGGTGCTTGCACTTTTCTGCACTCACTTGCATGTGGCTACTTTTCATTTCGTTTGCATATGCGGCCGTATATGAAAGGCCTTGATGACAATAAAGTCGTACATTCAAAAGCCGGGAACCACTGATATAACAAGAAGAAGACAAGACAACAAAAGATCTAGAAGAATCACGATGATCTAGACCGATTAAGAACATCAGGAACCAGCATGGACATCGAGAATAATCATTAACACCTAGAACTGCAGCATTAAGTATCTCAAACTGATCTTAACAAACAAACAAACTTTGATTATTGTACTTCTCGAATAGGGCACCACTTCAATTATATCTGGAATATACATGTATGTTAAGAAAACTATGAAGTCAAAATTCTGGTCAATGATTAGAGAATCTCTGGTCCAAATCTAGGTAAAATCAACCATTGGTGATACTTCCACCTAAGATTATAATGAAATGTATTAACACAAATGAAGGGCAATCAACAACTTCAAACTTCATGAACTTTGACAAACTTTTTTAACTTTACCATACCCCTCAACATTAACAAACAACCTTCTGATCTTTCACAAACTTCTGAATTGTACAAACTTCATCATCATTATTATTATTATCATCATTTACTTTTAGAACGCTTCCCCAAAGTTACTCAAAGTTACTCAATCTCTAAACTAATAACTTAAGTTCAACTTCTTTTTAACTGGGTGTAATTTTGGCATGCTGCGGGAGTCATTGGTCATTGGTCATTGGTCTTGAGGTTGCGAGAATAAGACTTTCTCCAAATAGGACAAAAGCTCAGAAAAAAATACGTTCTCAGGAAGAGAAGCACACACAGCTCTTGGAGAACTCGAAGAGCAGAGCATTTCCTCGATGAGGATGAGACAATGGCTGTCTCTGACTTTTAAAAGCATAGCTTGCGACTTTGCGTCACCTGCTTGGGTCTGGTGATGATGATACACTGCCTATCCCTGGCTTATCACTCACTGGACGTACCATTTCACAATGTCTGTGAAAGCAACACTTCATATGTATTCGGCACATTCCTTTCACCTCTTGTTTCTCACGGTCTAAGCTGTTGTTGATAATCCTCATGTGGATGAGTTTGTATTTGTATGAAATATCATATGTGGGAGAGCATGCAACTCAGATGGGCCTGAAAGATGACACCTTTCCCGAAAGTATGTGTTTGAGCTCATCAGGTGGTAAAGTGTGTTTTATCAGTTTAATGAATCGAAATGGGGTCCATTTGGCCAGCTGAGTGAACAAAGTTCTTCTCTGGGATGGCAATATGTGTGGGTGAGGTGTAAGGTGGGATAAATCACTTATTAAGCCCCGGTCAGTCAATGACCCTGGAGCAGAGTGTGTCATGGAAAAACAGAGCTAGATCTAGAACGATCATGGACTAGAAAAATCTAGCATCTGGAGTGAGGAAAAAAACTTGAATCTTTCTACAATAATCAATAAGAAAATCATCAACAATGGCTACATGCATGCAACACTGATATTTACTTTATAAGAACAAGAGTGGGGGCCTTCAACTTCAGGGCCTTTTACTTCATCCTTATGCCCATTTTTGTTATCAACAAATGCTACTGGCGACAGGCACAGTTTTTTGTGTTTACGGATTACTCAACAAACTGCCACCCACCCTCCAATTTGCAATTGAATTCAACGCATTCAAAACCTCATGACCCTCATCCGTTAAACTGCATAACGGTTTGAAAAGGCTTGAATATATATTGACGCTAGCACTGCAACAACCTGTTGTTGTTTGCCCTCACTTTTGCTGCAAGAAACCTCAGGTTAAGTCAAAGAGTAGCACAGCTCCACAGTCCAAACATCAACAGCATCATTATCAGGCTGTGTTTGAGGCACTGGGTCATGTTTACAATTGAAATATATATAACAGGCAGCGAAATAGTTCCTTGATTCAATGGACAGAGCATCACTGCTCTCCCAGGATGAGCAAGAGCTAGGTGCACTATGCAGCCAGCATGTATCCCCTTCCTGCATAAAGATGTTCTGATATACGACAAATGAAAATCAAAACTAAATACCTGTGGGAATCATACACTGAACGGCCCACATATGACCTGAATCGACAGCTTTAGTACAGTTGGAGTATAACATTTCCCTGTCACACACACTCACGCACTGTCTTTATCTGTTTCAATCAGATCCCAATTTTTCCCCCTTTTTTCACCCCATTCTGCTGTAAATGCTCATATCCACACCCCCACTCACACATATATGTGGACACATGGTCACACGCTCTCTCTCTCTCTCTCTCTCTCTGTCTGTCTCTTTCTGTCTGTCTCTCTCTGTCTCTGTCTCTGTCTTAGATACACACACCAACTGAAACTACAGCAGTCACCCACTGTGTACAGCTGCAGATGTGATTTATCCCAAACTGGGGTGTGGTGTTTTTGGCCAGAAAAAGGATAAAGCTGCAGGTCTCTCTCTCTCTCTCTCTCTCTCTCTTTCTCTCTCTCTCTCCTCAATTTCTGTCTCAGTGCAACAGACATTCCTACAGCCACACACGACCAATGGCCTCCTTTGTTTGGATGTAATTTATTATTGCAGTCATCAGGAATGCAATATTCCTGCCAATATTTAATTACAAGAGTTGCTCCAAACTTCCTATCACAATTGCATTTGTGGGCATCAATCTGCATTCTTTGTATAAATGCCAAATTGTTGATGTACGTTCCACTTTAGCCCTAGGCGTCATAAAGATTGCATACAATGGAAACTAGCCAGCAGGATATAGGTTGCACCTGCTGTTCCACGTCTTACAATTTGGCATTATAACTCCTCGTTTTTTAACAGAATGGGATCAGGACAATTTCAAAAACATACAAAAACGAAATATTAAAATACTGAAAAACGGTACTATATTACTGCTACACATGGTATCGATTAGTTCAGGGGTCTCAAACTCAATTTACCTGGGGCCACTGGAGGTAGAGTCTGGATGGGGCCGAGCCGAATCAACATATTTCTTGTCGGCATTTTATAAAAATATAAAAGGCCAGCGCCGATGCAAATGCGTTGCGTTGGCTCACTTGTCAACAACAACAACAAAGTGTCGTTTACATTTTTTTTTATTTCAAGTAGGGCCCACAAAATATCGTGAGTTTGAGACCCCTGGATTTGTTAGTTTGAAAGAGCCTTTACCCTCTGAGAACTTCCGAGCCTCCCCTCCTCTTGGCCCGGCTTGCTCTGGGCTCCAGCCCCCTGGTCAGCTCGCTGTCTGCCGGGGGGAACGCTTCGGCAGCGGCGTCGTCTTCGGCCACAGCCTGAGGCGACACAAACGCCACCAGCAGCAGCACGAGCAGCTGGACGAGCAGTCCTCGCGCAGTACATGCGCTGTGTAGCATCTCTTTGGTTTAAAATGTGTACAACTCCACCGGTCAGTGTTTTTTTTTTATCATTGACGACTGCAACTCCGACGCCCTCTGCGCAGTGCTACCGAGTTTAAGCTGTGGATGGAAATGAAGCGCGAGATAAATGTAAACTTGCAAAAAAAAGGAGAAAAAAGGCTAAGTGATCCTGTGCATCAGTGCGTCAGCTGATCTTACAGGTTACTGCATTGTGAGGTGAAATGTATGATCATGAAATACAAACACAGTTGGCAAATTATAGATCTGTGGAATATTCACAATTCGCACATTGGAAAGTTACTTTACCTTATCTCCCCGGCTGGAGATACGCCTCAGACCCGATAGAGGACCAAATTTCCCTCACTTTTCCAAAAGGAATGCTTCAAAGATATCTGTGGAAAATAATTCAACCCGGGAAAACCACTTTATGAAAGCTGCAAAGAATTGCGCATTTCACCGCTTGTCGTCCAACCTGGTGCATCCAAGGCGTTGATGCATTCCAAAGGATGAAAACGGTAAGACTTCCCCCCTCTCTCTCTCTCTCTCTCTCTCTCTCTCTCTCTCTCTCTCTCTCTCTCTCTCTCTCTCTCTCTCTCTCTCTCGCTATGGAGCTGGAATAGCAGAGATTTATCCTGCAGTTACTGTTTCAATCGGTTTGAAAACGGAATGCCTTTTTTGCATAACAACGCATAGCCTGCGTTACACATGTTATGTTTTGAGGGAATCTTCGTACAATATTCACCTGTTTACCCTAATCTGTTTCACTAACTGAATAAACCCCAAAATGTTATTTGAAAGCAATCATTGTGTGTGTGTGTGTGTGTGTGTGTGTGTGTGTGTGGTGTGTGTGTGTGTGTGTGTGTGTGTGTGTGTGTGTGCAAATGCATGAATGCATGTTTTCAGTCATGGTGTGTTTACGCTACATGTCCAATTAGATATTCATATAACGTCCAGACGACTCTGTGGAGGACTGACGTCATGATTACACACACACACACACACACACACACACACACATACACAAAGCATCGACGCATCGACAGGTGTCTAACAAAATTACTGCTATCACCCTCTGGTCCACTCCACCCGTCCTGGTGCTCACGGAGCAAGGAGAGTCTACCTCTGTGGGGAGGACGTGGTCGTCATAAGCAGACTTGGAAGGGCTGGCTTACTGTCTTAAGTAATCCAGACCATCTTACAACGCTTACTTTTGGTATGTATGTGTGAGCGCGGACACACACACATACAATGACATAGATACACACAGCGCATTTTTAGAGTAATCGTTACAATGTCACAGAGGAGCTTTGCTGTGAGTGAAGGTTTAGTTTAGTGGTCATGGTTCATATCAACAGCTCAAAGCGTGGGAAGAAAAGACACAATGAAAAGCAGGGCAGGGGTGTTACCGCCCATTCACCCTTGACACGCGAGAGCGGTCATTGATCATAAGACACATTCTCGCTCTCCCCATCTCAAACCAACCCTCTTTCACACATTCAGCGGTGCTCACTGGTGAGGAATGGAGTGTGTTAAGTGTGCTGACAGGGAGAGCCAGGATGAGAGATTTATTTGATGTGAAATGGCCAAAGCCATCCATCATCTTCTGGTCAGTGGAATGCACTGTAGGACACAGCAGCTGCCAGCCTCTGTAATGAGCCAATTAAGACTCCCGGCTAATTTCCGACCAATCAGGGCATCTCCTCACCTGGGAAATTAAACAACTAGCAAACAAATGTAGGGAGAGAGGAATTGTCTAGATCAGTTTACGTAAACCAGCTGATTTAATGTTGTGAATAAACAACATAAAGGCAGCAAATAAGTGCATTTGAAGGTGAGACGTATTGGATGGTCTCTATAGAGATGGGCGAGTGCATTTGGAGCGGGAGACTTTCTCACAGTGTGTGTTGGGATTGGCTGCAGCATATACGCGCCATTTCCTCTGGTCGTCCCACTCGCTGCCAACATCCATGAGAACTATTTCATGAAAACTAGCCGGAGGAGAGGTCTGGCCTTGACTCCTGCTTTCTGTCTTTGTTCTCACTAACTTTCTTTAAGGATAGATAGATAGATAGATGGGACTGAAACACACACACACACACACACATACAGACATATATACAGTAGATAGATAGACAATACAATGATTGTTCACATATATATGATGCCTGGTGTTTCTGCCTGACACACACGCAAGCACGCAGACATACACACTCTCAGACACAAACCCTCCCCCCCCCCACACACACACACATACATCATGCCTCTCATTCATCATCACAAATAACATACACACACTTAGCACACACACACACACACACACACACATGATTTATGTAGTGCGTTGGTGTCACCGGCGTGGTTCTGACCATCTTAGGAATGGAAACGCTTTCCCGGGCCAAGTGTCCCCGTTAGACTCCATCACCTCCGTCTGGACCAGGCGGTCGGAGGAACCCGTAAACACACTCCAATAGAGTCCCACGCACACACACACACACGCACACACACACACACACACACACAGACAGACAGGCACACACGCACACACAGGCACACACACACACACACAAACGCACAGGCACAAACACACACACACGCACACACACAGTTACCAAAACCACTGGGTCAGGGTACGGAGTTACGCAATGGGACATGAACACCTTCACTGAGGAGGAGGAGGAGGAGGAGGAGGAGGAGGAGAAAGACGAAGGAGAAAGTCATCATAGAACACATCAAATACACTAAGAACGAAAGACGAAAAGCAAAATGACGAAGAATGAATGAGCAAAGAAAAATAAAGAGCATAGCTGAAGGGAGGCAGAGAGAGGACCGAACGTTCTGCATGACAATGGTTCAGTGACTCATCCCGCCCTGCTGCGCTGCGGTTTACTGAATCCCCACCTTTGATCTCAGCTGGCGGTTACAGCGTCCGGGGAGCAGCCGGCAGGGCCCAGCCATGAGCCAAGCACGCAGGAATGGCGCGTGCGTTGAGGGGCCCGCTGGCCCCCAGCACCAGCGATCTTTCAAAGAGGACCCTCAGAAACACTGTTTGAAACGGAGTCTCCCCACATTTGTCTGGGTCGCTGGAATCCCTACCCCGGCCCTGCCGCCATCCCCTCCAAACACACACACACACACACACACACACTCACACACCCATACAGACACACACACTAACACATACAGGCACACACACACTCACACATACAGACACACACACCCACACACACAGACATACACACAAATACACACACACACTGGAAATCAATGCACGTATGCACGCATGGAAACGCATACATACATTTCCAAAAACCAACAGACACACACTAAACTGAGATTGAGACATGTACACTAAACACTGTCTGTGCATATGTGTGCATGCATGCATGTGTGTGTGTGTGCGTGTGTGTGCTACAACCCTGAGGGCCATACACCCCACCCAGCAGAGCCGATGGGGCCAGCTGTAGTGAGCTAGGGTTGCAAGGCTAAACCGCGGGCCTGAAGCCCATGGCAGATTTGTGTTTAAAGAGGCAGTTAACACTGAACACACTTTACCCAAAAAATAATGTTCTTCCACTCGCTTTGAACTCCACATTATGTTCATCCAGCTCAGATATCTGATATCTGACCGCCAGAGCAAGTTAAATTACAATGACAATGATTGCTGCAGATGATATTGTTGAAGATGTGATTCAGTTAGATTCATCCCCATCAGGGTCAAATGGTATGTAAATAAATGTACATATTGGCCGATTTGCACGCATGTATTATTTCAACTCTGTAATCGGTACTTTTGCATTATAGTGGCCATGTTGTGACTAACGCAGGCCAAGCCAGGTATAGAACTCCTGCTCAACTTGTAATCCAGTTTTTCCTCCACACCAAACTGTATCTAGCAAGAGCAAGCCATGGTCCGCAGAGAACCACAGCAACAGGAAATGGAACTAGCACAAATCGCTTTATTGTTGTTGTGAGTTAGGTTTTCTTTTTTTCATGTTCTCAAGAACATGCCAAGACACACAGCCAAGCAGGATAGCTTAGTGGCGTTTTGATTTCCTCTTAAATGTGAACTCCGTTCTGATAACATAGAAATCAGAAAAAAGTAAGTCTCCTTGCTCTTGATGCTGTTCATGACTTTGATTGTTCATTTCAGACGTTCAAGGTCTGGGAAATGTGTATGTGTGTGTGTGTGTATGTTTGAATGTGTGTGTGTGTGTGTGTGTGTGTGTGTGTGTGTGTGTGTGTGTGTGTGTGTGTGAAATTCAATAGTAAGCTAGGAATTGGGAACACAAGTGATGTCGGCAGAAAAAGCCATGTTGTGCTGTACAATATAATACCACAATCTAATATTACTGTCCTCCAACAGTTGCAGAATAATGAGACTGAGTTTGAGTCTATGGTGACTATGACTATTAAAGGAACATGCCACCGTTGTTCCATACTGAACTATGTTCTTCCCTGATCTTAGACGAGTTTATACATAACTCTCTCGCCTTCGTGCGTGCACTCAATCGCTCTGACGCGCAGCGCTACATTGCTAGCATTTAGTTTGGCGCAGTACATTCCTACGGATCCAAACAGGGGTGAAGTTAGAAGCGACTAAGCACATTGCGCAGTAATATCATCACTTTGGACAGGGTTAAGGTTAGGGTTAGGAGTGACGATATTACTGCGCCGACGTCAAAGTGCTCCCAGGTCACACATATCCTTTTTATCCGCTTAGAAAATTGGCATGTTTCATTTTGTGTAACCATACTTGGGTTGTGTAACTACTCACGT
>JAOPJJ010000029.1:9140978-9151515 GCA_027122795.1 Enchelyopus cimbrius
GATAGATAGATAGATAGATAGATAGATAGATAGATAGATAGATAGATAGATAGATAGATAGATAGATAGATAGATTGTAAAGACCTGTTGCGTCTGTTTGAAGATGGGGCCCTTTACACAGATGAATGCAAGTAAACATTAAGCTATACCGGTCGGGGCTGATGACATGTACTCAGCGTTGTAGTGTGTATTTTATTCTCATGGTGCAGACCCCGTGGTAATCACCTTTGAAATATAGGTGCTCCTTTTTATTTGTACTGTATATAGATATGACTGAATTGTAGCTCATATTTGTTCCTCTATGCAAACAGGTGAGTATTGCTTACAGGATACAGTAGGTGTCTAGCTCTGCCTATAATTTAATTCAGATGCATCCTCCGACAAGATGAGGTTTCTCAGTGATGAAGATTTAGACATTACTTATCGAGGTGAGAAAGTCCTGCTGCCTCATATCACTTCACGTTGCATCCCCTCCAAACACTGCAGACTCAGCTAAACAAGGCCATACTAAAGCTTTCGCGTAAGGTCGAAAAGCTTTCATATGGCTAGATGATGCAGTAAACATGGCCCTGCACTACACCCTCCAGCACCTGGAATCCCCTGGAACATATGCAGGGATCCTGTTCCGTGTATGTGTATTGCTCTGCTTTGATACCATCCTCCCGGCTCTGCTTCAGGACAGGCTCTCCCAGCTTCGTGTGCCTGCCTCCACCTGCAGGCTGCAGACAGACTTCCTGTCTGACAGGAAGCAGCGCATGAAGCTGGGGAAATATGTCTCTGAATCCCAGACCATCAGCACTGGATCCCCGCCTCCAACCCCCAAGGCTGCGTCCTTTCTCCCCTGCTCTTCTGCCTGTACTCCAATGGTTGCACCACCAGTCACCACCAGCCCGTCAAGCTCCTGAAGTTTGCGGACGGCACCACCCTCATTGGGCTCCTCTCTGGCGGGATGAGTGCGCCTACAGGTGGGAGATTGACCATCTGCTGACCTGGTGCAGTCAAAACAACCTGCAGCTCCACGCTCTGAAGACAGTGGGGATTGTTGTGGCCTTCATGAAGAACCAAGCCCCTATCAATCTGTGTGGCTCCCCAGTCATCTTTGTGGAGTCTTGCCGCTTCCATCATTACCCAGGACCTAAAATGGGAGCAATCAGATCCCTCACGATAAGGCCCAGCAGAGGATGATCTTCCTGCAGCAGCTGAAGGAGTTGAACCTACCAAAGATGATGGTGGTTGTAATGGGAAAATGCAGATGCTATTTTCTGTGAACCAATTCCTCTGTTTTCCTGTTGTTTGTATTATCTGGCAACCTAATCTGTTCTAGACCATTTGTGTTCATCCTGTGTTCTGGCGTAGAGAAGGCAGTGATCCCTTTGTCTCAAGGTAGAAAGCTTTGCAAGAATGCAGGATGATTAGAGAAGAGGGTAGATTGCCTAAAGGATGGGCTGAAACAGAACAGAACAGGGGGATGTCTCTTTCGCTTTTGCCAACTGTCTTCTCCATGTTTCCAGTCTGCCTAGTCTCCTGTTGACGAACCCTCGCCTACTCGCCTGTCTGACTACCCGACTGTCTCCAAACCAAACAAGCCCATCGCCCAATCCTCCGGGTCCCCACCGTGAACTATTTTGTTGTCCTCAGTAAAACCCCTTATTGTTTACTGTGTCATCGTACGGGTTGAGGATTTGGGTCCACTCACTCCCCGTAACACCCCCGTAACATTACGATCTAGCCTAATACCCACTGAAAACTCGACTATCAAAAGTGAGGATAACTATTGAATGCCATGCCCCAAAACTTCAAAGAACAAACCGTTTAACTATCCCCACACCATATGAAAAAAAGACCTTTCATGGCCCAACCCAAGCTCTGCTGCCTACCGCCCCATCGTCACCCCCCGGTTATGGCCCAATTCTCTCCTCTAACTCTCCCCCTCTCGACAGAATTCAGGTCCTTTCATACACCCCTGCAGGCGCAATAATATCAGGTAGTGCAGGCGACGGCGTGCGGTTCACGTTCGTTCTATTGACTGAAGTAAGGGGGGGGGAGAGGATTATTTTAGGAGTGATGATATTACTGAGTGGACGTCGAAGTGCTCCCAAGAGTTATCGCCGTACATTAGTTATAATTTTTTTCCGCTTAGAAAATTGGTTTTATCCGCTTAGAAAATTGGCATGTTTCATTTTGTGTAACCATACTTGGGTCGTGTAACTACTCACGTAACCGTATTTAAATAGGGAAAACATGGAAGTGCTTGTTCGCTTCCAACTTCCCCCCCATTTGGATCCGTAGGAATGTAATGGGCCAAGCTATATGCAAGCAAAGTAGCGCTGCGCCCCAGAGCAATTGAGAGCACACACGAGGGCGAGAGAGGTATGCATCAAATGCATCAGGAAAGAACATACTGTAGTTCAGTATGGAAAAACTGTGGCGTGTTCCTTTAAGCTATGATGTAAACTTTAATGCCTATAATTGTCTAACCCAATTCCTACCCATGTGCAACCAATAAAAACTGTTCTTATTGTCAACCAAAACAAATATCTTAAGGGCCATTATGAATCACTTTTCTCAGCATTTGATTTCAAAGCATTTTCCAGAATTTTCCTCTTCCACTCCTCATAGTTCTGTCCACTCTTCTTCATATCCTTATCTTCCTCACCTTCCTCTTTCTGTTGCTTTATGGATGACGGCAGACAATCCTCTGGAAGAGAGTTAATCGACACACAAAGATGTATTAGCTCTATTTGATAAAAAAGTAGATGTGAAATGTGTGATGAACATAAAAATGTCTGAATCAATGTTTTAGGTAGAAGGTAGGTAAGATAGAAGCCTAACGTACACCTGTGAAATGTAGGATTCAAAATAGGAATAAATGATTACCCATGCTTTTATGGGGTACTATTAGGAATATTCTCACACCCAGACACTAGCCACAAACGTTGAATGTATTGCTTACATTGAATACATTAAACAACACGTTGTACAACTATGTCTTTACTTACCATCCCCTGCTTCAAGGTTTTCCGTTGGTTTTATTCTTTTCGTTGTTTTTTTGGGGGGCATTTTAGGACTAACTTCCTCTGTAGAGAAAACATAATGAATGCCACCAATGAACTCTTAGAAGGCAGCATTAGCCAAACCATCCAACCTGTTATTAAATTTGGATAATTTTGTTTCTTAATTTTTTACACAATAATGATGAAAATACTGTCAATGTTTCTCCGTTAGTGCTTGTTTGTCAAACCTCAGTATTGGCTGAACAGAGGATGTCAGAATGCCCGAAAAATTATATTAATTAATTCAGATTCATTGTCATTATAAAAATTCAAGCCATCATAAAACATTCCGTAAACTATGTTCCTGAACGATGACTGTTGATCAGATGAATTCTGATCAACAGTTCTGCCCCAGCAGAGTGCTGTGTTGTTTAAGAGTCAGACATGTAAATAAAATCAATACACCTGGCAAAATTAGTCATAATACACAAACCGCTTCCCAGCAGTACATTTCAATAATTCCGCCAGACATGCATGTCTTACTTTGAAGGCTATACTGCCACCTTGTGTACATGTTACACGAGGTGGATGTATATTGCAGGCAGCTCTGCCAATATCCATGGTGTAAGCAGAATTGTTAATCTATTTTAAGCCTAAAGGCTCTCTGGGTCTCAGAAAAGTAAAGGTAAAACTACAGTGAAAATATAGTCAGGGATGCTCATTTATACACAGCCATACACACAATATATTACATTGTGTTTAATGTTTTACACAACAACTTACTGCATATGTCTTGTCCAAAACTCTGGAATTGGGCAGAAAGACGATCAAAGACAGACTTCTTGGCTCCAGATGATGCTGCAAGCTTTTTGTCGACTTTGATCTTTAGACATCTGTATCCAAAAACATTTTTGAATTGATTGAAATGCCAAAAAACACATTAAATCCAGTATCATCATTTAACAACTTATGCTTGCCCTCAAGCTACTGCGAGAAGGGGTTCTCGCTGTATGCACATGAAGGCACGCTTCTAACCAGTCTACCTAACCGAGCCATATAGCCATCCACTGAAAGTGTGAGGATGCAGCACCTTGTAACCTAGCAGTGTTGGGAGGTAACGGACTACATGTATTCTGGATTACGTATTCTGAATACAAAATATGAGTAACTGTATTTAGTCAGTTACCTCTTCACTGAGTGGTATTCAGAATACAGTTACTTTGGCCATTTTAAGGGGTTACTTTTAGAATCCTTATATGAATTTCTGGGATTTTTGAACTCAAATTCTAATATTTCTGCGAGATGATCTTGTACATTAACAAAATGTATAATGTTCCAGTTTATCCTATAATATTGCTGTTCCTATTCATATTGCTGACATCACCAATGAGTCTTACAAACTTGGAAAAAGTAGTTTCACACTTAAAATGTAAAACAGTGTTTATGTAATCCAAGTATTTAGATTACAGTACTTAGATGTAGTAATGGAATGGAATACGTTACAAATTACATTTAAGAGTGTGTTTTCTGTAACTGATTACATTTTAAAAGTATCCTTCCCAACACTGTAACCTAGTAACCAAGATGCACATTTTGATCAGATAACGTATTATGGAAAATACGTCAATGGTATTCAAAATAATTACACAGACACATATCATTACAGTGAAGGCCCATCATGACCCCTCCCGAGGGACTCTTTGACTATTCTCCGTAATGGACAATACACGGGTTCCCAACCTCTGGATGTCAACAGCTAGTATACCAACTTAATCCACAGACCTGCATGCTGAGTAAAGAGCTGTGGTGGTGAAGAGAGGTTTAGACAGGTCAAGATCCTCCTGCTGAGCAGAAGGGAGACTTTTCTTGTACCTTAAAAAGAGAGATCAAATGGAAACCCTGAGAACTAGTAGCCATTATATTTAAATGTCACTTGTCAATTGTCACAAACAAAAAAGTGATTGGAAGTTGTGTGTGTGATCGATGTCTAAAAACTACATTGAAATTTCATGAAACCGATCATCTTATTATTCCGGGTGTATTCATCGTTTGTGCCCAATACGTGAAACTTCAGACCAAAAGAAAAAACATCAACTGACCTTTCCAGGATTTGTGTTGCTACTCCAACTGCTTCCATGCAGCCATATTGAACACCCAGCTCACTTAGACTTAGGTGACTTTCCAGACCTAGCAAGCACTCCATTGCTTTAAGGTGACTCTGGTATAGTTTCTTAGTTGTCCCAGAGAGTCTGATGGTATATTCCTTGAAGAAGAAGAAAAACAAATCCAGTTCATTTGCTCCATTGTATATGATGGATCAAAGTGTGAAAATGTAGAGCAATAAAGGCTGAATACACTTTTAGCCCAATTACAGTTTTAGAATTCGTGCTTTCATCAAGCTGCACACAAACAATATTGGAAAATTGCTATTAGGATATAATCATTTTGGTGGAGCATCATTGATGCAAAGTGGGAGAATGCCTACTTTGTCAAGAGGCACCTTCATGTAGGATGCTGCCAAATCCAGACATATCACCGCCTCGCTAGTAGGTGTAACGTTGTTAAGAGCCATGCATTTCACCTGTGACAGACGGCCGTATTCCTCTGCCTTTCTGTGAAGCAGAACAAAACGACTTAGGATAATGCTGTGTTGGTGCCATTGCATTGATCCATGTGCAATCAATCGTAATTAACCATGGCATGGACCCATTATGTACAAAATTAAGTACAAAGTTTAATGAGGTCATTGGTAAACATGACCAGCAGTAATGCTGATTTACTGAGCAATATCTGTCATTTACGTTGCATATGTCATGCAACGCATACAAGTTCTGTTTACAAAAGTTCCGTAAACGTATGTGTGCATAACATGTGCAGATTAAGTTATCCATTCGTTTCAACGTGGGTACACCAACTTAACCTACATCCCATTTCCGTGGACATAAACAGCATGGGCTGGCTAGGTCAATATGATGTGGATGCATTATGTGCTCGTCAAAATACTCACCGAATTAATTTCGCAGAAGTGATACCCATTTTGCCAGCAAGTTTGGCATACATATCCATCTCCATTTTGCTTTGGATCAAATGTTACGTGTCTTAGGCTGGAACTCACTTGAACGCATCACGGTCGAACGTACTTTCGCGGAAAAAGTGGCAAAGAAAGACACATCCGTCTGCTGATTGGCTGCTTTGGTGATTGTGTGTTGCGCATGCGTGGCTCCTTAACGTAGTTCTATTAAATATTTGATTTCAGTATGAAACATGTACACACATAAACATTCTTTTTTTTTTCATTAAAAAAAATTAATAAAGCGATTGGCCTTATCTACCAAACATTGAACGCATCATTCTACACGGTGTGGTTTATTTTTACTAAGGCCGAGTGGGTTTTCTGGACGACGTCTGAGTCACATGACAAGGAACACTCGCGACTAGGCCACCAGTCGATCCGCTCTGACGCGTCCAAGCATTATGGTAAGTGATGTACAACGTTGTAGTAGTACATTCTTCTAAATTGTTGGCGCACCTTTTAGATGCACGCATGTCATGAACGTGTCTAGCTTAAGTACCGACGTCGTCCTCCTGCTGCTATTCGTGTCGTTCAGGCCCACTGGGACCGAAGCAACGCTAGCGACTGGCTAGCCCACAAGTTGCCCAACATATAAGCTAACGTCTGAAATGTCACCTCGATTCCATTGCTTTACTCACACTGTTCAACACACACTTGCTTTTAGGTGTATAATACTATTTGCAGTAGATGGTCGTGTTTGAGCTAGCAGCTGCTAGCATCAGCTGTACAAAATGGCACGTCAAGAGGAATATGGGATTGCTGTTATGTGTTGTGTTCCCCGACGTGTCACGTACGTCTATATTCATGTAGCACTGTGGTCAGACTAAGGTTTCTCGACCGTAATGTGCTTTCTGAAATACATAAGACGTTCTCTATACGTTTCAAAGAAGTACAACACAACACAGTCCAAGTCTACCGCCCTCCTCTGCATCTTGATCGGGCTTTCTACACAGGAAATGGATCGTGCACTGTCTTGATCCTCCCTGCTGTCTGGCTCTGTTTGGGGCCAATGTGAACGCGATTGCATATTTAAACGCATCTCTATGTAGTCCGATCATTTACCGTTTACATAGTATATAAGGTCCATTCCCGCCAGTAACAAGCCCATTCCTGACAGTAACAAAAAAACAACCCCAATTCAAGTCATAATAATGAGGTAAAATGTCGGTCACATGACTATCTCATTATTCACTCGCATTTATTTAAAGTGCGACTTTCAGTCCCCACATTTTACCTGGCAAATCATACGACGCAAGGTGTGTTTGAAGCAAGTGGGAGAACATGCTAGAATTCCAATCGGATCCAAACATTCTCTAATATAGTACATGTACACAGATGATGCTAGAGATGATGTCAGGAAGTGAAATTGAGCATGTAAAGCAACACTACTCAGTTTATGTTGGGAAAGATGGGGAAAGATGCCAGGAAAGACTACAACAATGTTTGCAATCAATCAATTTATATTTTTTCTCAGAAAGAATGACATCACATAAATTGAGAAGTGTACTTGGATGATGGCAATTATTAATGTAAACCATCCTGGAATTTGTTTAAGCCTACTACCCAGTCTCCCCAGGATGAGCAGGAGAAGCTTCTGGATGAGGCTGTGCAGGCTGTCAAAGTCCAATCTTTTCAGATGAAACGGTGCCTGGTAGGTCGGAAATATTTTCTTATTGTTGTGGTATCGAGATGCTGCTTAATTCCCTGCTCACCCATATATTATCCCTGTAAGTCATCGTAATAGTTGTCCAATTTTGTAAACAAAGGAAAAACCTGTCGTTAAAATGTCAAATAAACATATTGTATAATATCACAAAGGGATGTATCCTCTACACACCTACCAACTATGTTTTAAGACAATAGCCAACAAGTATCAATGGAAGTCAGTTGAACTGGAAGCATCCTCAAATTCCAAAAACTGTGGTGCTTTGATGTAGCTCCATTCAGCTGCACAGTGGTGTGAGTGCGGAGTCGGTCATTTGCTGCAGCCTTGGTCATGCAAGTGTACTGTAATTGGCCACCCACTTGGCTGGTAGCCAGGAGGGTAAATAGACTCGGCCCATTAAGTCACATTATATAGAAGGAAATCAAAATGACTTTAGTTTGCAGTGGATCTGACGAAACATAATCTTCTGATACTTAATGCACAACTTGGTAACCATAAGTAACAACACAATTATAAGTAAATAACTTATTTGCAATTTTAAAGTTTCTCACTTTAATGCAAGACAATATTTGACTTTATATCTATAACATTTCCGTTTCTCCTGTTCATGCTTTCAGGACAAGAACAAACTTATGGATGCTCTAAAGCATGCTTCAAACATGCTTGGAGAATTGAGGACTTCAATGCTGTCCCCCAAGAGTTACTATGAACTCTGTATCCTTTTACAACGGTTCATTATGAAATGTGAACATTTTTCTCATCGGTTTGATCGGCTCCTTTTCAAGTTTAACACCACACATCTAATCCTTGGGTACCATTTGCTGCAAGGCCCAGGAAACATGCACATGCATTACACAAACCTAACAATTCTTTTGGCTATGTATGATATGTTGTTGTATGGATTACATTTATGTGTAGAAATTAGGCTTCCGTCTATTGTTCCCTAATTGTGTGCATAGACATGGCCATCTCCGATGAGCTGCACTACTTGGAGGTTTATTTGACCGATGAGTTTGCCAAGGGCCGCAAGGTGTCTGATCTTTATGAACTGGTTCAGTATGCAGGCAACATCATTCCTAGGCTGTAAGTACTCCCAGATTAATGTTGCTTTACGTTCCATGAAATCTGTGTCATTAGATGTATTTTACAATGGACGCCACCAGTGACATTATTTTACTCTTTGAATGGATCGCTTGGTGAAGTGACGCCAAACTAATCTCTGATGGAGCCCATTGTTTATCAAAATCTTAACATGCCCAAACATTTGTCAGAAGCTGAACAATCAAATTTGTCTTTAGATAAACAGTGAAATTATCACATTTTCAACACACAAACGTATAAATTCGGAATATATACAATACACGCAGTGGCTGAGCAAAGAGACCCAGCATCCCCTTTATCTGCAATAATTGCCACGAGAAGGCCATGGCTAGTAGGAAACTGAAAAAAGAGAAGTCAGCAACTCTACCCATGCTCCCCGGTATATTTACTTAGCGATCACAACTTTACAGAACACATTGATTGAGAACTTTACAATGGAAAGCCTATGATGAAATGCACCAAGTGTCACTATGATAACAAGCCAATATACTCTTGTTAACAGAAAAATATTTCACTTATTTTAAATTCTCTGTATCACTTTCTTTTATTGTAAGTTGTATCCAGCAGACAATCAGGAAGAATTGTTGGCCACTAAACAACCTTTTCGTCCCCCAGCTACCTCCTGATCACCGTGGGGGTAGTGTATGTACGCTCCTTCCCTCAGTCCCGTAAGGACATCCTGAAGGACCTGGTAGAGATGTGCCGTGGTGTCCAGCATCCTCTCAGGGGGCTCTTTCTCAGGAACTATCTGCTGCAGTGCACTCGCAACATCCTCCCAGACGACGGCGAACCGGCTGAGTATGGAACTTTATGGGTTGAAATTGGTTCATTTTTAATGTTGAGCGACCATTACAATCCATTTCAAAATGTCGGTCATGTCATTAAGTTATAGAATCTAACCAGCCTTCTATTTGCAAAATGACCTTTAGACATTATAGCTGTGAGAGACTTGGAGTAATTGTGTACCAGTAAGGTATTTCTAATGGCCTTTTTGAAGTTGGCATAAGCATTGTATTTAAAAAAACAACAACATTGTAGCCCTCCTCACTCCTCCTACCCCCATCTGCCCGCAGGGGGACCGAGGAGATGACCGGCGACATCAACGACTCCATCGACTTTGTCCTGCTCAACTTTGCCGAGATGAACAAGCTTTGGGTGCGCATGCAGCACCAGGGCCACAGCCGGGACCGCGAGAAGAGGGAGAAGGAGAGGCAGGAGCTGCGCATCCTGGTGGGGACAAATCTTGTCCGCCTCAGCCAGCTTGAGGGAGTCAACGTGGACAAGTACAAACAGGTAAGACACCGCACAGTGCATTTTAACTGCACTGTTTGTTGTTGCTGTTGTGTGCAAAGTTCATTTCCCAAGTTCTGTTTCCCAAACTCTATGCTGACATGGTTATGGCTGTAATATTTCATTTTCACAGATTATTGGTATTAGTAATGTTATTTTTGTAATGGATGTTTTGGGAAGCTGAGGCTGTTGCTATGTTATACCAGAGCATATCTATTTAATTATTATCCTAATGTAAAGATATGGGAAATAGATCTTTGGAACCAAATTACGGTGCAAGTCTTTTGCTCGCCAACTGCAGAAAGAAGGGAAAGGGAACCAAAGACTGACGGCGTCGGTCGGGTTAGCCTGCGGCAAACAGAAATACTTTTAAAGGTGTCCTTCACCGATAAACTGTTTTGACTTGCTCCTTTT
>JAOPJJ010000029.1:9709292-9719930 GCA_027122795.1 Enchelyopus cimbrius
GTACACAAAAACAAATGGTATTAGTAAACAAATGGCAGAATCGCTGATGCAACCTTTAAAGCTTCAATTATAATCTGCCTGGAACCTAGGACCAACCCCAGGGTTGGCCGTAGGCTGTCCTCTGCTGGCTGTGTTCCCCTTTTTTCAGGAAGTTGATAGGTGGAGCTGGTTTTTCACATGAAATGCAAAACACCTCAGCAGGCTTGGCTCAGCATCTCCCCCCCACTCTTTCCCACTGCCGACCAATATTGCATCCACACTGGCCTGCAGACAGACTTAATTTTATTGACTATTTTATGTTTAATTAAAACCTTTTTGCCTTATTTACACATGGAGACTGTGTTGTTAGTATTTGTAGTCTGTGGTCTTCCTCTGTTATCCGACGTTGGAGGCAGGTTGGGACAATAGTTACACACATAAATAGCAGATACACATTCAGTGCATATGCCACCTCACATGCTGAATATCCAAGCTGCACACATACAAACACATATTATAGGCATAATCAGCATTTATACTACTACAGACATATACTCGGCAGTACAGACAGATAAAGTAGATACAGCTACTACTACAGTAGAGACGGATACTATTACAGTACAGATGAACACTGTTATGGTACAGTACAGATGGTTGCTGCCAAAGTAGAGATAGATAATAATATAGAACAGACAGACCGACACTAACTGTAGCACAGAGACAAAGAGATGTTTAATGTGAAAGATCAGGAAACAAAATGCTTCAGTTTGATTCTGTAATTTAATAGCTGTTATTCAGCTTTTGGTTCAAATTAAGCTTTTTCATCTAGCTTAATTTGATTTAGTCTTAGTTGCGTGCATCTATGTGTGCAAGAGAGAGCAAGAGAATGAAAAAGTGGGGAGATAGATTGAGAGCAATTGAGGACAACAATTGAGAAAGATAAAATCATCTTTGAACAATCTGGAGTCTCTCAAATATCATTAAACTATTAAAATAACAACAAAACCCAACTGAGAAGGTCTTTAAAGTGCATTTGTAAAAAGAAAAATGGTGGAGTTGCTGCTTTAAACCACGTGAAATGCTTCACAGAACACCTTACTTGCAATGGGTGATTATCCAATTAATTATCCAATAATCAAGGCAGTATCTATTGAGTGGATCTAAATAGAACAACGTTCAGAGCTATGAGTATGTTTTCAGACAGGGAAGGATACATCTGTAATTAATAAGGGTTATTTTAAGTCTGAGACAACTTAAAGACCCAGGCAAGCAACATTTTCTGGACATTTCATCACCTGACATATAGCTCTTGCATTTCAAAATAAACTCAAAATATAGCTGTTAAAACTGCGGCACCTTTAACTTCTCTATAACTTTACCCTAAAATGGCTGTTAAAGTTAAGCTTTAACAATCATTAAACCTTGAATACCTTGTATAAAGGTATTCAATGAGATATGAATGTTAGTTTGGCTTCACATTCACATCATTTTCTGAGGCATCAGAGAATCTGTCTCTTGAGACATTTTGAATTGATCCAAATTGCAACAAGTGCAAAGAAGCTGAGGTGAGGTAGCAGGATTTAAAATAAAGTATTTGACTGTCTCTCTCCAACTTTCATATTTCTGTCTTTATCTCTCTTGTATGTCTCTCTCTGTTTCTGTATATCTACCTCTGAGACCTATCTGGACATACTGGGACCTATCTCCAACCTGAACAACAGATTATGTTGTCCATTGACCCAATTGGTATGTTGAAGAAACCAGCAATAGCATTGGAAAAAATACCCGTATGACGACACAAGTGACCCTGTGTCCACGATATGTGGCTGTCAAGTTACTCCTTTTTTGTATCTTATGATGACCTTCCCGTGACCATTTGCATCCCTTCCTGTAGGGCTACAGACAACAAATGTGTAATCTTCTATGTCCTTGAGGCCCTTTTTCATCTTAAAGAGACTTCGGGTCTCGAGCCTGATATGAGTTAGGGGTCAACTACAAATTGCATCTCTCCCTCATAAGCTAGAGCCTTCAAATTGAAAACCTCACATGTTCTTGAGGCCATCTTTCATATAAAAGACACCTGAAGTCTCTAGCTTGCCCCCGAGTATCCAGAGCAGGGTCGGACCGCGGCATGGGTGTTACAGACGTGCTACAGAAACTCCCCGTTGGGCGTTCCTGTAAGCGTTTAAACAACCAATCAGAAGGAGATTTGCACTGCATTCTGGGAAATACGTAATTTCCTGTCTATGGTAGAAGCTACGGCAAAAATTGGTTTCGTGAGATGTTGTGTCTGTAAGTATCATGTATTAGTACAGTTTGAGCCTCAAACTTTACTAATAAGTGATACGCTACAGGAACGCCCAACGGAGAGTTTCTGTAGCACGTCTGGAGCGCCCATGCCGCAGTCCGACCCTGCTCAGTGTCCATGCCCTCTAGGTCACCTGCTAATGCATAACTTCCTGCAGGATGTTGATACTTCCCTTTCATCTGCATTACTTTATTGATTGAATTTACATTCAAATCTTAAAAGCATTGAAGCTTTTTAGTTCCCATGAGTATCATGCTCAATTACATCTATTAGGGTAACCTCTGGAATGGAAGTTTGTGTGAAGCAAAGGCGGCATAACTTCCTGGTTGGCTTACAAATCACATCCTCTTACAAATCACATGGCTTACAAATCACATCCGTGAAGTGTTTGAAATCCAATGAAGACCAAACAAATATGTCAGCCCTGGGGCACAAAATCTGTTTTTTTTAAGGACAATCATCAAACACTTCAATAAAAAAACACATTAAATAAATGCTCAGATAACTATACAACACAAAGGAAATTATGCAAAGAACATGAAAGTGATTGGTTTCAGCAAGAGCAGTATCCACAGAAACAACCAGGAATTTCCCCCACTTTATGCAATTTTGTTGGCCAGCCTTAAGAGGCACTGGTTCAGCTAATCTATCATGTGGGTTGTATTGAAAACATTTTCAGTTTGAGCTGATGTTGCTATTTAGAGCAAAAACAGTAGTTATGATTATTTGATGTTTCTGTGTCACTTCAGTCAAGCTATTGCTATTATACAGTCCTCTGTTTTCTATTTATGTCTCTCTATGTTTCTGTCTATGCATCTGTGATTTACTGTTCCTGTCGATATTTTACTTTGTTACCATTGGCAGTATTTAACAGTCTCTGGGTTTCTGTTAATCCTTTTCAAATGTACTGTCCCTCTGTTATGTATACTTATCTCTTTTTTACTGACTTGCAAATATCTCTCATGCTTTTACTGTCTATCCAAATGTCTCTGTTTTAATTACCTCACTTTCACTATGACCAGTAATATAGAGACCCACAGCGGCTTTTTGAGCTATACATTTGACTCAATGGATGTATATAGTGGTGACTGTATTGTAAGAATATTTCATTTAAGTTATAATAATGCTGTAATTTTCCTAAACAATGGACACTTTTGTATAGAATGGTTAGTGACAGATTTTTTTTTTTTCAAGACTTGAACACCAAGAGCACTAACTTAATAAGAAACACAATGACAATAGAACAATCGAGTTGTACTACAAACAAAGTCCTTGCAATTAAAACTGAGAATTGTAGCTCTAAAGACTTCACCATGTCAACAAATATGTGGGTTCCAAAGAAAAGTTATGTATTATTTCAGATGTCTGCTTTAAATGGAAGAAGGGAGGAGAGATCATCTCATTTGTTTGACATCATGTTGTCAGGTTATCTCTTCAAAGAGGTGTTTGTCTGAGATGATGTCAGTGCATTGGAAACATGTCAGTCATGAAAGGGTTTAGCCGGGGGGTATCCCCGAACCATCCCAACTTTCAGGGTAGAAATGTTCAGTTAATCAGTCACATTGAAAACGCCATTTAAATATAACCATAACAATGTATTTTTCAGTTATTATACCTATTCAACAATACAACTCGCAATGTGACAATATAACTCTCTTCAGTTGTTTTATATTTGAACATTGTTAGAGCATAACTTCCTGCATTAAACTATTGACACAATAGTTTGAGTGTACTTACACAATTTAGACAATCTTGAGCATGTTTTGAATATTACTTTCTCTATTCATTTGATCAAATATAAAACAAACTGAATTCAGCATATGGCAGCCTTATATATATATATATATATATATATATATAGGATTCATTTTACAATACAAATATGAAGAGCACATGTTACATCAAAATTCAATTTACCTTAATTAATTTGAGTAGTGCTATATTTGAGTACAGCAGTCAAATGTCAACAATCAATGTAATAGAAGTAGACCTTAGGTCTACTGCAGTTCATAACATACATCTGTATGAATTATGTTATCTTGTACACCTGCTAATTATTACAATAAGTGAGCCTGCTTTCTGTCATTATTGCATGTAGTTTAGTGTACCAGAGGACAGCACAGCATGCATGTCGGAGGCAGTGTTCATTCTGTTTGTGACAAACAGAAACTCCAACTTCTTATTAGTAGCACAGTGAAGACTACCAAATATACACAATATGTTGGCATTTATTGATTTTAATCCTGTGGTTTATTTTGAGGTATAGTCATAACATACTGTCATAGCATTCACGTGAGCTGCAGTTGGTAGAAGTTGGTCCTAAGTTAAGAAATACTTCATTCTAGCATGAGGTAACACACATTTCCAATGGATAATAATAACAATGGATAATAAAGTTGAGGTCATTAAAAAGGTCAGAATTCTTATCTACATTCATTTTGTTGACTGCTCTTATTGAATTGTGGACAAAAGAGAATATGTTGACTCTGTGGAGCAGAGCCAGAGTGGAACAATCAAAAGACACGTGCCGAAACTCCAGCAGTATTCTGATAAAAGCTGTTGTTTTGCCTGTAAACGAAACTAAAAGAAAATAAATTGAGCTTCAGTTGGAATAACATGAGACTGGAGGGTCCTTGACCCTAGCGCAAAAGACGTGTGAATAGAGAGGAGACCCCAGAGAGAAATCAAACCAAGGCTGCTGTTCTCTTTCTCTGGATGCTAACTTCTCATTTGGAAAGGAAGTCGGACTTCGGACTACTTTCCCTCGCTCAAAATCTAGGGCCATCCTGGTCAACTGATCAGTTTAATTATACATTTTTTTAAACCAAATTTGAGGCGTCTATGCTGATCCTGCACCTTGTTCAAAAGCGTTATACTGCATCACCCATAAGAGGTTAAATAAGGAGGTTCTTATTTACTTTGGTTTGGAGATCCTTCCAACCCCAGCCCACCACAGCATAAATTTCATCCCTGCCCTCATATTTAGCTGTGGAGATGGTGTTTATTTTAGTCTTATTCTAATTCAAACAAGACTGTAGCCACGTCCTCCATGAATCTGAAACCCTTATCAGGAGCGTTTTCTCGTATTCTCAGCACATGGAGTTAAGTCAGCAGTCCGTACCAGACCCGGGGCTTTGGCCATCGGCGGCTCAGCTCACTATTAGCTTGTGGATGCTTGTTGTTTGTTCTTTACAGTTTTCCTGTGGGACCCAAGTCTTTCCCGCTCGCTAGTTATTCATTCCTGTCAGCTCCTTGTCTGTAAACAAAGTTAATGTCATGCGGAGGACTTTCTCACACTGCTAACAGAATAATTCATGTCCGTTAACGCTCAACTATGCGCCTGCAATTGCATTTTGCGCAAACTGTGAAATAATGGCTTGATTTAGCCATTCTTTCTATATATGTGCCTACTGTATAGCATTGTTTCAGTCTATCCAGCTTTGTATTGTCTATCTATGTATCTGTTGGTTGCTATGTGTCTATCTCTCTCTTTGTCTATCTAATTATGATGAAACTGATCAAACTTTGTCTGATTTGTTGGTTAATCCCTGATCTACAGTTGTACTACATATTTGTTTCTGTTGATTTGATTGTTTGAGTCTCTATCCAGCTCCCAGCTCTATCGTTTTTTTCTATTTGCTTTCTACTTTTCTCTTTAGCTATATATCTGTGGTCCATCTGTCCATCGTATTATTAGACAAATCGTTATTATCTATCGCTATATGAGGGTAACTCCTGCTCTATAGGTCTACTGCTATGATTACAAACTATTTCTACAATATATATGTTTCAATGCACGAGACCCAAACAGCAGGAACATGACCTTTTAGGCTGAGCATGCAGAATAAAGAGCGACCAATGTTGTCTTGGTTACGTCCCATGGCCCAAGGTTGTGAATCCAACGCAGGAGGCAGTGTTATGTACGTCCGTCACATACCTACGCAGACGTTGGCAAATATGGAATAGTTCAAAAGAAAATCTTTGATCTTCCTTATCCACCTTCAAATGTTGAATCCATGAACTTTGAAGTGAAGGTTGCAAGGTAAGGCTACAAGGCACAGATGTCATAAATAAGATGCAGACTATTTCTTTGAAGAGCATCCAGATGAGGTTTATATCAGACCCGCGTGGGAGGAGGAAGGGTATCCTTCTGAAACCCCTGGATGGACCAGAACATTTGAATAAATAACACAATTACTCCTGGAGGGAGACTAACCACATTGGGTTGTATATTTGGCACATTGTTAACTCATTCAGCAGAATAGATGTTTTGATGAAATGTATCCAAATAGTTTTTTGAAAGAATGTGTTTTGTAATTACCTTCATCGGATTAACACAAGACTTAGACTTGTACTTATGTTGAGCAAATGGGCTGACATGAATACGGTTCAAGATAACAAACATTAAGCTCATAATGTAACCAATGTTTCATGTTTTTAGCTTATTGTTCATCCAGAAATGTGACACTGCTGTAGCCTTGGGCCAAGAACCAAAAAGGGAAAGGAGCGGAGGTATGCAGTGTTGCCTTGGTTTACAGATATATACTTTAAAGACAACCTGACAACATGGAGGTTTTAAAAGAGGATTTTCACAAATGTGTATATACAGTGGCTAGTTGACATTACATATACTTTGTCTAAAGACATTGGTGTCCGGACAATGTGTTTTAGCTTGTCTTCACACAGGCTATGGAGCAAGTTTAACCCGTTTTTACCAGTGCTGAGTGAGTTTTTTGTCGCTGTTGACGCAAGATGGATAACGACTACTACTCCTCTTCTTGATCCGAGATTAATAGTATGCAGTTATTTCCAGTAGAGTCCCATTACACCAAATGTGCCTGGACAGATTCACGCTCACAGCAACATGATTGGTCAAATTACATTTGAATAGACAGGAAGATCGCCCGTTCATCCAGAATGTAGGTTGTATGCAATCAGACTTCAGATCTGAAGGCTGATTTGTGAGACTAGCCTTGTGCAAATTAGCTTGTAAACTACTCTCAATAGTAGTAGTAGGTTCATAGCTAAACATACATCTGATATGAAAATGCTGTACATGGTCTAACCTTGTTGTTTACCATGTTTAATCAATATAGCTGCATGTCTTGAATACCTGTGCGTCTCAGGAAGTAAGACCACCAGAGAGCGCCCAAACCGCTATAAACATGTTATCCTAATCACTGTGTGTGTGTTACAAACCATTCAAAAACCATTAAGTCTGTGTGGGTGTGGGTGTGTTTGTGTGTCTGTGCACTAAATACTGGTAATGCGGCAAACAGTTACCTATATAAATCATCGCAATGACATCATTCGCTATTAACCATTAGGCTCGTGCGATTGTATCAGCATGCAATTACACTCACAATGGCAAACAATGACTATAAAGGGAATATGGTGTTGCTAATTTAAAGCTTATAAAACCGATCAAATGCTTCACAAGTAAGAGATGACTTACATGTTACGTAAGCGTGCAAAGTAATTATTAACAGCAATGGACGATTCAAATGAAGCACCACAACTAGCAATATGGCTTTCCTTACCTACCCTGAAATAAGAGCATACATGGAATGTTGTTTACAGATAGCCTCCTTTTTATCTCATAAATTGCATGTAAATGCTGAAACTTTTTCTCTCTCACCACAGCCAATGCTTTTGTTCCAAATCATTTTTAGCTACTGATTGAGCAAAGAATAAAACATAAAACAATCCTCCGCCCACAACTCAATCACCCCTGCCATGTACTCTCTCAAATCAATTAAGTGTGTGGAAACAGAGGACTTCTAAACGAAAGGGGGCTGACAGAGAAAATGTTATGTAAGGCAGGTTAAAGGAAAGGCTGCACAATGTTCTCCGTGTGCGTTGGTCAACTTCATGAAAACTTCCTAATAAATAATTCACAAGTCACCCAGATACCTTCTATCTGCAGCATTTTACTGGTATAATGAGAACCACCTGGCGGGGGACAAAACCAGAAAGTTTAATTCATGGGAGACAGATCTAATTGTCATATTGGCCAATAGTTCATTCTGTCAACTGGTTGTCCCATTGTATATACAGTGCATGTGTTAACAATGTCCCATTAACATGAATTACCGGCTGGTTGAAAATATGATTACTTTGTTCTAAATACATAAACGTATACATATTTCCACGTGCAAATACGATGTCCTCAATATGAAAGCAACATTAAACAGTAGATACGGACACTTTTACATGACAAAATATTAATTGTGTTTTCAATTCATTAAGTTGAGTTGAACACCGATTTTGTTTCATAGTTAGTTTTGTCATTTATTATGTCATTGATAATGTTCGGTTTAGTCCTGCATCATTAGACTTCAGCTTGTTAACCTATTCCATGGTCAACCATAGTCTATAATGTAATGCTAGGGGTTATACAGAGTGCGCTTCCATTTGCGATCAGTTGCAGACGATACTGGGGCACGTCTCAGACAAAACACTGTCCGCTTGCAGTGAACCCTGTATGTAACCCCCTCAGAACCCCCAGGCTAGCCTGCTAACATGCAGAGCTAATGCTAGTCTGCTAGAGCATGGCTGGAACTACAGAATATACCAGCGGTCTCACAGAAATATGTTCTCAACCACAGGGGAAATAACACTTGACAAGCAACATCTTGTGTTTTGTTTTGAAATGTCATCATGTTATTATGAAAGAAGAAATACGACAAGACACAACTGGAAAGTAGAATACAGATCGAGTTCTTTGTGAGGTAACGTGTTCTTTATCAGTTTGTTGAGGACAGGATTTATGTGACTCCTGACTGAGTGAACGGTCTAAAAAAGACCAGGGAGTTTTCATCCCGCTCCAAACTGGGATCATACAAACAGCCGATTGCGGAAAACATCCATCCTCCCAGACTCAAGTCACAGTGCTGTCCTCTAGTGCTCAGCCACAGATCCATCCTTACCAATAACTTCAACATGCTTTCACAAACAACAACTGTAAGAGTCAGGCAAGAATATTTCGGAGTGAGGAAGGTTATATAGCTCCAATTTCTCACTAAGGCTCGGCAAAGTCCAAGGTACGCGGAGAGCATCTGCAGTTTTAACATGACCATCAGATTCATCTGATAGGTTGGTTTCTATACAAAACGTGATCCAACAACCAAGGAAATGTCACAATACTCTTGGGAGGATACCTTGAGAAGAATATGTTACCCTTTAAAGATACATCGATGGTGGATGTCTGTATTGTTGGTAGACGTCTCCTGGGTTGGCATTGATATCAGACATTACACGCAAGCATGTTCTGAGATTGGCAGCTTCCAAAGTTGTGCACTACTGGGGCGGGAGTGAGAAGAAGAAACCGCCAATCATGTCCTACCTGACATCTCAAACACGTTTTAAGATAAATCACTCTTTGGATTTCATTTTGTCTCGTACTGATGTAGCACCTGAGAAACATCTCGTTTCATTAAATGGCCATATTGTTTGTCTGTGGGCGGTCCTGCTTTTGTCGGTCCCCGTTGGGAAACCATTATCCCAGTCAACACTTGTGGTATTGTAATGATTAAGTACTCAGAGGAGTAATCCCCTGACTGTCTCCCAGCGAGCCAGCAGCCCACCTGACTCGTTAACACTCAATAGCTCCTCAGACAGACACCAGCGTAAGAACACATCAGGACCCCGACAGAAATGACACCTCATCTCTAGCCCTGCTCTCACTTTCCTTTTAGTTATCTTTTATTCATTGTTGATGTGTTTTGATTCTGGCTTACCTGGAATCCTTTTCTGACAAGGTGTCAAAAACATTCAAAGGAAATGATTCCCTACTTCTACGCCTGAGATGACGATGTAATTCAATAGGCAGACACACACAGGCGGTGTGTTGCACTACCAGGAATTACGGACACAATGCTTCAACTAGTATCAGCGTCACGCAGGACAGCTTTCCGAGCACAATATCAACGTTCGCCTGAATGACAAAAACACTTTATATCTTTTTTTGTGTATCAGTACAGCTCTGTGTGGAAGACAATTTTATGATGTAAATCCACACTGGACAACAGAATGGCATCAGAGGAGAGTGGATGATGGCTACATAGAGATTGAGAAGATACAGACGTGGATGCAGATGTTAAAAAGAGATACAGATAATCGAGAGGGAGATATATACAGATGAAAGAGGTATATTGCAATGAAAAGGATACACTAGGTAAAGAAAGAGAGATGGGATACCAATGATAGACATAAATACAGGTGATAGAGACAGAGAAAGAGAGAGATACAGATTGCTTATTGAATTCTGTTTAGACTTGTATTGTGTTTTTGAACATTTATTTTTGGTATTTTATATATCTCTTTATGTATCTAAATTGCAACTTGCATTT
>JAOPJJ010000029.1:9779752-9791778 GCA_027122795.1 Enchelyopus cimbrius
ATGTTGAGAAGTGGTGCAACTCAGGGCATGTTTATGCTCATATTTGTTTTTTGAAGTACGCCTGAGGCAGCAGCTTGGCATGGCGGAGGATTGGGAAAAGGTAGAGATGGCTGTTGAGATGGAGGAGGAGGAGGAGGAGGAGGGGGAGGAGGAGGAGGGAGGAGGAGGGAGGGAGTCAGAAGCAAAACCAGAGCATGCTGCCAAGGCCAGGGAGGCAGTTTGTTCATTTGTCCATATTTCTCCCTGGAACCCCTGGGACCCTTCTCCTTCTGTTGCCTTATTCCACTAATATATTTTTTGGGGCCTTTTCTCCTGAGATCTTTATCAGAGTGAAAATCAGCGGTTCAACAGTTCACTTGGCAGCTCTTTACACAATCGTCAGGGGGGTGTAAAACTGAGCGTGAAGTGAGGGCGGTTTTGGTCTGTAGACGGAAGCTGTTTCTTTTACAGTCTTAACACTTTCCTCCTCTGGGCACGGTAAACCATGTAAGGCAAATGGCTTTTTAATGGTGGCTTGTTCTTAATAGACATGGAGAATCATTTTGTTTTGGGGGGGAGACGAGGGCCTGGGTGAAAAAGAGACTTCCTTGCAGAAGAGAAAAATGGTTCCCGTTGTCACAAAACAAAATGTGTTCAATCATCTCAGGTGCCATCTTCTCCTCATTTGACGCACACGACAATTTTCATTCCCCTCCTCCGTCTCAATATAGAGTTGGGATCAACCCACATCTGTATCCAACAATGCAGATAGATGAAAACCCCACCCCATTAATTTCCTTCCGGGCGGTGTTCCTCAGGGGACAGGTGTAGGCCCCCCCAGCAGAAAGCCAATATGCTTCTGGAAGGCTGGGGAGAAGAAACCGTGGACATCCTGGTGTCACTGCATATTCCTCATGTCTGGGTGGAAACCAGCCAACCTTCACAATGCTTGTCATTAAGGGCATGTCCTCCTTCAGGTCCTCATCTGGAATGTCCATCCAGTATGTGTGTGTGTGTGTAGATGAGTGTGTGGATGACTACAGATAGCAAATTAGATCAGTCAGAGAATAAGAGTAACAAAGAGTAACAAAAGATTTTCTTTTAAATGGAGCACATTTTAATGCCCCCTTTCTTGGCAGAGACAGAATCTATGCAGATCCCATTTGTTGAGAATGTAAAAAAAGATTAAAAGAGAAAAATCTGTAAAAGTGGCTTCAATCAACTACGCATTCTCTTGAAAGCAAATTCATGTTCTTTGTGAACTCTTAAACAAGGACGGCATTTGCAAAGAAAGCCCACTCTTTTTGTTCTTAAAGGAGAACTCTGGTGTAAAATGGTTTTGGGATATGTTTAGTATGATAACGAGTTCAAACGTTTGATGTCGAGCAAAATAAATCCTATACGACGCAAAGCTACGTTAGATTTTTTTATCTGATTCGTCAATCGATTCTCCAGCCTCAAAGAGGATGTCGACGGGTGAACTACTGAAGGTACTGTATGTATAAAATATGCTTTTTAATAAACTATCTGTACACTTACAACGTTGTCAATGCCTCATTTTATATGTTAACACCCTCATTATACTACCAAAGAAGTGCCAAGCTACTTCTTGCCTTGTAAGTGGTTTAAAAAAGCTGTCTTTTTAGCATCAGCCGATGCCCCCATGACTCAAAGCGCATTTTGTTAGAAAAGGATACAAACATCTTACTTAGCTTTGCGTCGTATAGGATTCATTTTGCTCTACATCAAACATTCAAACTCGTTATCATCCTAAACATATCCCAGAACCATTTTACATCAGAGTTCTCCTTTAAGTAAGGTAAGTACATGCTTAAAATTCTTTTTACCTTTCTTTTTCACATCTGTTTCCTGATCAATGATATAAGTAATGTCTGGTATTAATGCGCGCCCCGGGCTGCCTTAAGCTGTCACGTTTTCAACGTGTCCATTTATATTGATCAAGGGCAACATAAGTCACAGTGTATCCTTCAAATTAAACTATTAAATATGAGCTAGCTTAAAGGATTTTTAGCCCAATGGATTGGTTGCTTGAAAGGTGAATTGGAAACCAATTATCCGCTTGAATGATGTGGACAGAAGTACACCCATATCTGTTTGCTTTCGAGACAGCTAAAAAAGATTCATGAGTATAGTTAACGAATTTGGCTACAAAGAGCTAACACATTACATTTGCTTAGAATTTATTCAGGTGTGGAACTTTGGCTTCTCTGTATTATTTGATCCTTCTTTAACTCTTGTGCGTTATGTTCTTTTAACTTTTCGGCGAGTTTGGTCCAGATTGCATCCTTTTGTGTCACACAGATGTACAGCTTGAGGTTTAATTCATAAATAATTAATTCCTTTTTTCGGGCAACACAAAGTTTAATTACCCCCCCAAAATAATATATTGTAAGTAGACGATTCCTAGGTTGAAACCAAACCAGGCCAGAGAAGAGAGTCTGCTTGTTCTGGGCCAGAAAACGTCACTGCAGGCAACTGTTCAGAAACGCTATTTACACTTGCAATGAAAACAAAGCCTCGCCCGCGTGAACATCCAACTCATTAAACACGAATCTTTAACGTCTTAACAACAGATGGGCGGGTAAAGACCCTTCGTCTGCACCACTTGGCTCGTCCGCTCGGTGCCGGCTCCGTTTACTCTCATCGCTCCATCGATGTGACTTTCAGACTGAATACCGGATCACATCATGGTACAGACCCCACCGTACGGAAGACCTAGTGTACAAAAGACCCGTGGCAGAGAAGCCCGGCGTAAGCCTGTAGCAGAAGCCTGCCCGACATGAAGAGGATGTATTCAGAGAGCTGCTGGAATAAATACATAGCAGAGCGCTTGGTAAGTCTGGGTGCTGGAATATAGAGACTGGGGGTTAGGGAGGTGAGGTCTTTGATGATCGGGGTGAGGGGAAGGGTCTCCTCCTCGGCAGAGAGGGAGAAGCGTGAGTATGTGTGTGTGTGTGTGTGTGTGTGTGTGAACCCTCTCCCTGGATCAGTGTCCTGACGGCTGGGTGAGGGGGAAGCTTACCCGAGGGGTTATCATGGGGGCGGGGGAGGATGTCTGGGGTAAAGGCGGGAGGATGTTGGGATGTTGGGGTGAGAAAGGCATGGTGCAGGGGGAGGCCAGGGGTTCCCCCGGATGCCTTGGACCCAGGCGGCTCAGAATATTGTAAGTGACAGCGGGAGGAGGCCTCCCCCCCCCGACCCGCTTGTTCTGATGGTGATAGCAGGACCTCTCGCTCCCCAGGCATGGTGCAGTACACGTGCTACTGGAGACACACGCATGCTCACACGCACACGGGCTGATAGCCTGGAAGGGTCTGCCCCCCCACACACACACAAACACACACACACACACACATAGATACTCACACACACACACACACAGAGGAACATAGATATAAACACACACACACTCACAAATACCAAATACACACACTCTCTCTCTCTCTCTTTCTCTCTCTCTCTCTCTCTCTCTCTCTCTTTCTCTCTCTCTCTCTCTCTCTCTCTCGCTCTCTCTCTCTCTCTCACACACACACACACACACAGCATAAGCATAAACATACACCATATGATTTAGCATGCGTTTACACACACACAAACACACACACACACACACACACACACACACACACAACCACATCCATCCTACCTAGTGCTTGATGTTTTCTCGTTGATTGAAATATATATGTTGCTCTATAACAATGGAAAGAGTAAAAAAAACAACCCCAGAAGTTAAATTAGAAACTACACAAACTATTAATGGATGCGTCCCCTCCTCCTCGACTTGAGCATCCTGTAAGAGCTGCACCACGTGTCCCCCCTCATGGCAATTCCGTTCAGCACAATCTCCATGGATTACCTTGAAAAATGAACACAGGCGTCTTAACCTATATGCTGTATGCTGTATCCTCCATACAAAGTTTCATAAAGAACTCTTCCCAATGATTGTGGTAGGATCCATGAACCAGTGCTTGTATACTGGAACAGTTTTCTCTATTCTTAACATAACTGTGATACAGATTTTACCCAAGAAGCCTGGCCTAGACTCAGTACTAATTATCGGCCCCCATTTTGAAATTCTGGAAATACTTGTAGCGAAGCAAACCGTCAATCACCTCATGATGAAGAAGTTATTTGAACCCTTTCAGGCTGGATTTAGGAGTTTATCCTCAGAACCGAACTGCTGTCCAAAGTGTTAAAGAATCGTCTTCTTTCCGTTGACGGCTCCCTGCTGCTGATGCTTGACCTCATTGCTGCACCCAAAAGAATTGACCACACCATCTTCTTCTTCATCGTCTCAAACATAAAGTTGGAAGGTTTTTGATGTGGACTCAAAAACCTTAATTATCTTTGTTGGCTCAAAATCAGAACACTGTTACCCAAGGGTCTGTTCCCCGTGCTTCTTCATGGTGATAGTATTTACGGCTACGGAATTAGCTTACACTGTTATGCAAACGTCAATCAAATCTATATTCCGATTGAGTCAAACAACTCCTCCCAGACCCAGACGGTTGATTATTGCCTGACTGCAATCAGAAGAACGATGTCCCAAAATGACTTGCAGCTACACAAAGGGGAAGACTGAGCGCATAAGCATAAGCCAAATGCAAAAGTCAACACAATTTGAAGACGTCACACAGTGATTTGAGGTCTAAACTATCCCACAACTGTGTCCCACTGTTTGAAAAGTCTCGGTGTCCTGTTCAACCCTATGCTATCGTTTAATCAACATGTACAAATTATCACCAGAACTGCTGAAACATTGCTAATATCGTACCCGTTATCAGCAGCAGATGCAGTGATCCATATATTTTTTATTGTTTAGACTACAATATCGGGCAACACTTTATTTAGATTATGGCCCACAATGAACAGTGGCAGTACAGTACTAGGCTAGGGGCTGGGCAAACTACAACTAAATTGTTCCTTTATCCTTTTGGGGTTCTTAAAATAGTGGGGAAAGGGGTTATCTACCAAAGCTAGCTGTGATAAGAGGCGGTACATAGTCGGTTACGATTCGGTGCCAGTGCCTTTATTCTCCCATTTTTTCTGCCGCCCCTTTACTTTTTTAAATGATGTCTTAAATAGCTTTCATTGGCCATCATACTGCAGCACAGTACTCTTGTATTACGCTACAGTTTGAACAAACATTAGCTCAGCTGCCCAGTCTCAGAATGTGCAAGCTGCACAAAAAAACTGTGGTAAAGCCAGTGTAAGGTACAGTAAATACCTCACCACTGGCCAACTGATGCGGGCGGCCGACCAGGATTTGTCCAGATGGCCAATACTCCACTGGTTATGTCTGCAGGCTGCAACCAAAAGTGGTTAGTCTCCTACTTTTTTTCATTTAAGTCAATTGCAAGCACCAAACTTGGCTGCATAGCAATATTGGCTTCTCTGGATGCTCAGCAGGACTGTTCCTGGTCAATCATCGGATGGGAGAACAGTTGATGCTGATAGAGGTGTTTGAAGGGCCAGTATGGGGGCGCTCATCCCACTGGCCTATATAATATCCCCAATGCGCAGGGACTCTGCTCTGTCATAGAGCTCTGGCTTTCAGGTGAGGTGTCCCTTAATCTCTGCGTGAGTCACTAAATATCCCACGGCACTCATTGCAAGAGTTTGGGTGCTAACCCCGATGTCCTGGTCAAATTCGTAACCCGGCCCTTGTGCCAACAACCCCCGGTCTATAATTGGATAGTTTCATCATTCTGCACCTCTCTACTGTGACAGCCCGTGTGTGGAGAGTGTTCTGCCGCATGCTGGCAGCTGTACAATACCCAAGTGGGTGCTACACACAGGTAGTGGATGGGTTGTATCTCATACCTTCCCCCAACCACAACACAAACTCACACACTCACAAAGTAAAGTGATTTGCATTCCTAGGTAAATGCTCTATATAAATGCAATCAATTATTATCATTATTATTTGGTGAATCGTATGCAGTCTGTAATTGAAAGCACTGTTTGTTCCACCCTTGTTATATTTAGTTACAGGGTGAACACAGGCTATGTAGTAGGCTGTAATCTTTGGAACCCTTATTGGATGGAACAATGTTGAAATGACACTTTATATTCAGAATACAAATCCTTTTTGAACAAAACTTTTTATTTACTTAGTTTTTCGTTATTAATTTGTCAGTTTACAAAATAGTAGCGTGTATAACATTAATGTTACTAGGCTGGGCTCCTGGAATTTGAACCACCATAGGTGTTTGGTCCAGAAAGTGATTGTAAAAATAGATGTATTTTGCTAAGAGATGTATTTGTAAGGAAAACGAATGCAAAGACACATACTGTTTTTATTACATTACTATACATTGCGGCAATGTATTAAACACATTATATGGGAGGACAGTATCCATTCAACATGTATATTAAGTAGTATTGCAAGCTTAACGAGCACAATTTCTCAGGCAGTTCAGTTATCTGTTAAAAAAATCATAATCAAACCTTAAGGCGTGATTATGACTATACGTGTATACTTATGTATACATAAGGAAAAGGTTTCAGATCCATGTACGAAGGAACAGGTGTCACGGCCGGCGGCCAAGGTGCTGAAATGGACCGCAATGCAGACAAGAATACTTAAAGAATGATCTTTTATTGAATAACAGAGTCATGAGCAGCAGGCTCCAAAGAGCAGGGGCAGAACAGTAAAGGGGAAAAATAAGGAGCTTGGCAAGGCACTGGGGCTCAGCAGTCCAATATCGGGCGGGGGGGGGGGGGAAACATGACTTACGGGCTACGAGAGCTTCCGATGGTCCTAGGTCGGGGGCATAGGGCAGGGCGAGGGCGAGGGCAAGGGCAAGGCGTGGAGTAGCGCGGCTTGGCTTGGCAAAAGGCGTTGCGTTGCGTGGCTTCGCGCGGCGGGGCTTGGCCTGGCTGTAGCTTGGCTGAAGTGTAGCTTGGCTGAAGTGTAGCTTGGCCCAAGTGTAGCGTTGCGTAGCATGGCGTGGCTTCAGGAACGAAGATAAATCCGTAGTGGCGGACAGGCTGCCTAAGGCTTAAAAAGGCTATCCCATGGCTGATAGGAAACCAGCCACAGGTGCGCTGGTGGCACAGCGTGCCAAAAACCCCGGAGCGGAGTGAGACCACGGAGTGAGACCACGGACTGAGACCACGGAGTGGACGTGGCTCGGCACAGTGAAGGCAGGCAGCAGGAGAGAAGAAACCCCGGCTCAGGACCGAGAAGAGCCGGCCCGGACTGTGACAACAGGTGGAGATTAAAAGGTGTCTTTGCAGGTATTCCGCCGGATTAACCCAAGAATATTTTGGCGTGGGGTCCAAAAATCTAACTACTAATCTCTCCTCGATTCAACATGTCACTAATTTAATGGATGGTTTGAAGCTGCAGGTGGGATTTAAACGCATGACTCCATGGTGGTTTTATTGCCTCTCCTAAATAATGTGTTAATGTGTTTACATGTGAGAGCGATCGATCGGCCCCCCCTCATCAATAAACACCAGTGAGCGATCTCCCCACAATGTCACTTTCCTGCCCGGATCAATTCAATTAAAAGAGATTAAACACTGTGAAGTACCGATAGCATTGATTTAAGACTATTCAATAGCCTGGCTACATTTCCGTCAGAAGAAGATGAACTGTGTGCTATATTTAAACAGTTTATTAAATGGTCATTACAATGTGGTTTCTCATTACGTGGTTTGGGAGTCTGTTTAAAACGTGCCTGCGGCGACGTTAGCGAACGCACAGTCCAATTACTCTCTCAAGATTAAATGAGATAAAGTTGTATGTTTCGCCAGTAAAACACATCAAACCTGTTAAAAATGAAACCACAACCCATGCACAGTTTTTTTATTGTAATTGACGATTTCATTTTCGATGTTTCACTTTCCTCCGCAGATGTATTTTTTTTAGCTTTGTTTTCGTGTGATCTCAGCACAACGCTATCGCTTTGTAGCTAACCATGTTATGCCCAACGACATTGTTACATTAACACTGCATCCTACTTTATTCCCTACCTTACAATGAAGGCCTTACCTTGTGTTAACCCTCAAACCAAAAGCGATACAGCTGTTTGTTCTGGGTCGTAACCACTGACTTAACATGAAGGCGTTGACTCATCGCGTGACTCATCATGATCAGAACTGCTATGTGAGCTGCTAAAAACATGGACACATCATCGAAATGCAAATGCAGTTTGTGATCAAAGTAACATCTGTTATACTTACTGTACGTCTGACAGAGCTGTGTATTCTCAAGGAGATACACATTTGCCATATAAATTATCAGCGACGAGATGAAGTGAAAATATACACAAAGTATTATAAACAAGTATTTCAACACATCACAAATACAATGTGATTAATTAAATAAAATGAATCTATAAGCACACTACACCATGTTGCTGCCATGGTCCAATACAGAAATTGGCAGAGCTGTGTCGGGGGTGTCCTAGCGTGCTCAACTTATGAACCATCAAAACACTGATCGCTCTATTGCATGTTTAGCCATTGAACAGATGGTTGACAACGCCTACCTAGCATCTAGTAGGCCTACTAGTAAATAAGAATAGAAGTGTATAGTCTAGCATAGGATGCAGTGACTTGCAAAGAAATATGTATCAGACTGATATATTTTCTCTTAAGTGCAGAAGTATTCATAACAACAGTATCTATAACATTTTAGGTACTCTTCAACAATATTCAAACCTACTGAAGCATTATTCAGAATCACAGGTATTTAGGCACCCCAAGTCCTTGTAGGAATCTGTGAGTGAGGAAAAGTGAGGCCAAACTCTGTGTGTGTGTGTTCTTATGTGTGTGTGTAGGTGGATTTAAGCATTTGTGTGTGTGTGTGTGTGTGTGTAGGTGAAAACGCTTTAGCAGGGCTCAAGCCCTCTCTCTCTCTCTCCCACTCCCTTTCTCTCTCTCTCTCTCTCTTTCTCTATCTCCCTCGTTCTTTCTCTCCTTCTCTGCAGCTGACCTGAATGGTGTCATTGATGCCACGGTATTAACATAAATCTCTGTGTGTGTATGGGTGTATGTCTGTGTGTACGTGTGTGTGTTTGTGTTTGTATTTGTATGTGCCTAGTGATGAGTATGTTATAGCCTTAACCCCAGTGAAAGGTTCACGACACCCCATAATAACAGCAGGTAGAAGATATGCGTATGTGCCGGTTTTGTGTGTGTGTGTGTATGTGTGTGTATGCATTTATGTGTGTACGCGAGTGTGTGCATGTGTGTGTGCCAGTGTGTTTGTTTGTGTATGTGCGCATCCATTTATGCTGTTGTGTGTGTTTCCCTGTGTGGGTCTGTGTGTGTGTCTGTTAACGTGTGTGTGTGTGTGTTAATGTGTGTGTGTTAATGTGTGTGTGTCATCTCTGCGCTCCAGATGGCGGAGGCCCACTCCCTCTCCAAGGGTGCGGGCGGTAAAGAGATTGTTAAACTCTGGTTATCATCCAAATGTTCTGCTCTTCATTATCCGGCTCTGCTCTCATCTGTACATCGTTACATATAGAGCCAACGCACTTTACTGCACGCACACTAAAGGATATTGTAAACGTAGTCAAACATCGATTGTGCTCCATTATGGAAGCAATCTGGTTTGATGTGCGTTTGGCGTTTATTATGCAAACATCAGTAGTAGGAGACAGACAGACAGGGATAGACAGATGGATATACACATACTGTATACAGTATATACTGTATATATACACAGATAGATACATAGATTGATAGAAAGCTACATGGATAGATCGATAGATAGCTCGATACATACATACATACATAAATGCATACATACATACATAGAGTACATACACGCACGCACACACGCACGCACACACACACACATACATATATATATACATAAAAGATTAGGACTTCAAATAACATGATATATCTGAATCCTGATACAACTAATATGCACCTCGTTCATGCAAGGTGCGTCATATTGTAACAGAGATTGGCGGTGGCTGTAATGAAGCCACAGTGGTCACCACAACACTTCTTAATCATTCTGCATCATCATTAGGGGCGATCCTGGTTCCAGGTTCTCTGGAGGATGAATCAGATGTGTTTGTTTTGGTGTGTGCTGGTGCATCCTGGGTAGGGATGACACAGGGACACAGCAGCCGCCGCCACCGCCGGTCTGGAGTTCGGGGCCTCGTTGTGTCGATGTTCTGCCCGCTTGTCTGAAGAGCACCAATCTCACTGATCTTCCTGACACAGCTGCTTATATCTGACACCAGGCTGCAGCGCACGGATGGATGCATGCCCAGGTACACACGCACCGATGCTCAAGACACGCCTGCGCACACACACACACACACACACACACACACTGAGACACGGACAGGCTCACACACCCACACATGGTCACACTAACACTGATATACACAGACTGATCAACAGACGTCTCTCATAGACACACTAACACAGACAGACACACACACACACACACACACATTGAGACATGGACAGGCTCACAAATCTAAACATGCTCACATTAACAATGAGATACACACACACACACACACACTCACACACTGATCAACAGACAAAGGTTCTTACACACACACGCACACACACTGATCAACAAAGGTTCTAACACATACAGACACACACACACACACACACACAGATCATAGACTGATCAAAAGCCTTTTTTACACATACACACACGCACAGTCACACTCACTGATTACATACGCACACACACACACACACACACCATTATATTAACACTACGGTATGGTGTCTGATTTATGTTTGTGTGACCGTACATTTCATTGGCCTTGCAGATTGGCTGAGGCAAGACGAGATCTTGACGGCATCATAACAAGCTGTTAACGAGATCTTCTTCAACATGATCAGCGATCAGCAAGGAACATTTGCATGTGTAAATGCTTTGGTTTTAACACACAAACACACACACACACACACACACACACACACACACACACACACACACACACATGAAACAAATACATGCACAGAGATTCTCTGTTCTCCATCATGTGAAATGTTCTGCACCCTATTTGCTGTACGCTATATTTCCTGTTCATTAGCCCTCGTCCCTCTTCTCTACCATTGTCAATACTCTCCCATATTTCCTGTTCCCAACAATTTCCCCTGTTCTCCACTGTATTCCCTGTTCTCTAACGTAGTCCCTGTTCTCCACTGTATTCCCTGTTCTCCACTGTATTCCCTGTTCTCCACTGTATTCCCTGTTCTCAAACATATTCCCTTTTCCCCACTGTATTCTATTTATTTACCATATTCCCTGTTATCTTATCCCTATTAGCATATCCGCTGCTTTCTACTACATTATATTTACTATGTCAGCCATATTCCCTGTTCTCTAATCCCTGTTCTCTAACATATTCCCTGTTCTTTAAAATATTCCTTATTCCACTCTACTATATTATCTGTGTTTCCCAAAAGAATTCCCCATGCAAGAGGGAAGAACATGCCTCTGTCAGCGCTCTTCGCTGCCAACAGTCGTTCCTTCCTAAACTGCATGCTAAAAAGAAAAACGAAAGTTTGAACTTGTCTCTGCGTGTAAACCTACACCTGTGCGTGTGTGTGTGCATGTTTGTGTTTATGTGTGTGTCTTGTGTATATGTGTCTATGTTTGTGTGAGTGTGTGTGTGGCTGTGTTAGTCTCAGTGTATATGTGTGTTAGTCTTTGTTCGTGCCTGTGTGTGCGTGTGTATGTACGTGTGTGTGTGTGTGTGTGTGTGTGTCTCTGTGTGTGTGTGTGTGAGTGAGAGCGGGACCGTAAAAGATGTGAAGGAGGTAATTTATGGGCGGCAGCGCGACGAGAACATAAATACTGAGAAATCAAGCTGTAAGTCGCGGCAGCCGCTCGGCCATTTATTCTCGTTAAAATGAAATTCATCATTACATTATCGACGCGGTGGACAACATTTACACGGAATCAATCGCCGTCCTCAGCGACCTTTCAGTCATCCGTTCAATGTCAACAATGGGCCTCCGACCTCAAGACAAAACAGGACAGCGGTGCGTTCGATGGCGCCCCCCCCCCCCCCACCCCCCGG